>JALLPF010000470.1:0-10870 GCA_036939455.1 Cyclotella distinguenda | reverse complement strand
AATATTAAATACACTGCTGAGAATGTAAATTCAAACGCCCATCAAAACTAATCCATCACAAAACCCCTTCTGCTTCCACCACTTTGACTGAATCGCCGAGTTTGGGAATTCCGCGCTGAAAACGGTTTCGATACGGATTACTTTGTTGTTGAAATGATCCGCAAATTTCACGAGATGACGGCCAAGATATCCAACAAGACACGGGTCGGGTCCGATGTCATCCTCTTCATCAGTAATATCCCCTCCCAAGTCGTGAACATAATAAACGCCCAGTGCCGTCTCCGTCACACCATCGATAACAACCTCCCTCTTCTTGACCCTCACAAGCAAGCCAACAGCAATCAACGCTCGCCCACAACCTTCCGGATGCATTTCACAGGTCCGCTCCTCTTCGTCGGTGTCGATACCAACAATATCGACCCTCTCTCCTAACGAATCGTTGCGGCTCATGTTTGCGGATTATTGTGTTGTTGTTGAGTGGCGTGATGTGCTCGTGTCGCTATTTTTACGTAGGTAGAATCATACCAGCAAAGTGGTGGTGGACGGCGGCGACCATATCTTCAAGACCATCAGAGGAATCATANGAAATTTGGTATCGTTGAAATCGTAACGTTGAGGAGAATTCGTTTCTGATGACGGAGGTGACGATATGCGTCGGAATTGTCGAGATAAAATCTATTAATATTAAACAACAGTATGTATAAACGTCTAAATCGTCCTTTTTTTGTCGCTGATCCTTAGATCCTACTTATATGATCCTTGTGTCCTCTGGTTTACGGTACCTTAAGTACCTACCCTTCTACCTTCTCCTATGTACAACATGATGGCCTCGACGTCCGAGCAACAATAACACCAACGACAACAACACCAGCAACAACTATGATCGATAACGATAACGTCACCAACCCACCACTCGAAAATCAACCCGAGCCCAAGCCCAACAGTCCCGAGCCCGCACCCGCCCCTCAATCTCGTGCTGACGATCCCATCGAACGTCCCATCGAACTAGCCTCACAATCACAAACACAACCACAAAAAGGCCAGAGTCATGATCATAATATAAGTACTCATTCGTATACTTATACTTATAATTCAATCCCAATCCCAATCCCAATACAAACTACAACCACAGCCGCAACCGTAAGCACAGCCACATCAGCCACAACAATTACAACAACAGCAACAACAACAACAACAACAAACGAACCAGAAGCCAATGACAACAACAACAACAATCATGACCCCATAGAAGCCCTAACTAACCCTAACCCCAAGCCCGTGCCATCCGCCCTCGAACAACTCTACTCCCCCTACATCCTGCCCAACGACTCCTCCCTCCCCTCCGCACGAGAACGTCTCCTCCTCGCCCTCGAACAAACCCGCCTCCTCCGCCAATCATTCACCGACCAACTCCACGAACGATACGGCACATTCCTCCAACCGGTTCCCACACTGGACCAACTGGACACCCTCGTTCGCCAGATTCGATCCGATCCCCAAGCGGCACTCCGACAAATCCAAACGGTGGAAGATCAAAAGCGAACAGAAAAGGACAGGTTCAAATCCGACGAAGAACCCGATCCCCTCGCCAGCTTCGGCGGGGATGGACTCCACCTCGTGCTGCTCCCCACGGGACCCAGGGTGGACCACGGAATCAGCGCAGCGAGTGCCGCCGCCGCCGAGGCTTTGTTCGATCGAATACGCCGAATGAGGGATCCAACGCCGAGGGTACGTGTGGAACCGAAGGTATCGCTGACGCTTTCGCCGGGGGTGGAGACGGGGGGGGCGGGGAGTGCGTTGGTGTCCAAGGGGGTGGGGAGGGATGCGAGGGAGGAGGCGGTGGCGAGGTATAGGAGGGTGGTTCCGAGGGGATTGGATTTGCCGGCTTGGAGGAGGGTGGGGAGGTTGGGGGTTGGGAGGGTTAGGGCGAGGAGGGTTTTGAGGTCGGTGATTCGGGAGATCTTGGGGAAGGGTGAGGAGGAGGAGCATCGTGAGGATGAGGATTTGGAGAAGAGAGGGGAGGGTGGAGGTGGGGGAATATCCGAGATGAAGTTTATGGAAAGGATTACATTATTGTCCGAAGAACATCGTGGGAGGATGAATGACAATGATCGGCAGGGGAATGAATCGGGCGATGCAGGTAAATCCAGTGGTGAGACCACAGTCAACTTGGACGTTGATCCATTGCTGGCGTATTCGGTCATGACGGCCGTGGGATTAATTCAAGTCGATGGGGAGGATGATGCCGATGCGAAGCGCATAGAAGACAAGGACACGGGAAGTTCCGTTGCCGCGACGCTCGGATTGAGCGAATTGATGAATCTTGGCACCGTACGTGAGTTTGTCGAGTCTTTTGCGAATGATACCGGTGGTGCAAACAAACGGAAACACTCTGTGGATAGTGCGAGGGATATGCCGTCTCCCAAAAAGGCGAAGATTGATGATACAATGATTGCAGAGGTAGATGGCGAAGTTTTGCACATTCGTGGTGGTGGTGGTGGAGAGGAGGAAGAGGAGGAGGGTACGGAAGAACGAGATGAGGAGGAAGAGCGCAGCAACCTCTCGGCACAACAAACACACCAGACGCATTCCAATTCATTGTCACTGTTCCAGCAACCTTCGATGTACAGTGTTGGCCCTGCTTCAGCGATGGGATCCTTATCTTCATTGGATTCCTATCGAAGTGCGGTATTGGCCCATCAGTTAGGAATTCCCATGAGAATGGTGCCATCCTATCCAATGGGGGCAGCTTCGGCTTCCGATTTCTCTCAATTTTATTTGACGCGCCATATGGCCGCAAACGCAGATCCATCATCTTTGGGGTCGGCCAACATGTCCCAATTGGCAAATCTGGGTTTGTTTCCCGGCCAGGTGAACTTTCCTCTCCACGATGAGACGTTTACGGCGCTGATACGGCGCGAACAGCAAAATGTCGCTGCCGCCGCCGCTGCTCACTTTCAAGCCGTGATGTCGATGGCACCACAAAACCCGTATGCCGTTTATCCTGAGTCTCTCCCTCATTCCCTTCCGCAACCTCCCACCACAGCGTTGGCCACGGCTGCTTCTGTTCCAGCCGCAACGCAGTCGCTTTCTGCACAAGCTTCGTCACCGACCTTGCCACCAAGGAATCATGCCACACGACCCCCGGAAGATGACGAACTGCCACCACAGCAGCCGAAGCGATCCATAAGTCTTGGCACGGAGCCTCAGATTAACAAATCTCCAAAGAGACCGAAATTGAAGGGTAAGGTGAAGGAAAAGGAGACGACGAGCCCAGTTGCAAGACCGGCATCGGCACCCGTTCCACCTGCTACAGTGAAATTACCAGAATCAGCTGAGACTTTAAAGATTGACACAACGACAGATGCTACTGCCATTGCGACCCTTGATCCCCAGCTTCAAATTATTCATCCCCAATCGAACCCTGATTCTACTGCAATTTACACTCTCACGTCCGATATTCAACTCACAACTCCGGAACTAAACTCTGCTGTTACTGGCATCGACGCTATCACCGACGACATTCAATTCAGACCTAATGAACCACACCAGGATGTCACCGAGATTGATAGTCCCACACCAGAGATTCCTTTCGCACCTCGTGAACCAAATCCTAATGTCACCGAGATTGTCAATCTCACCCACGGAACACATCCCACACCCCCAGAACTAAACCCAGATGTCACCAAGGTGAACACACCTACTCCGTTGCTTCATTTCACCCCTCCTGAACCACCTGAAGGTCTATGCACCGAAATATCCCAACTCATTCTTGACGCAAAGTTTCACAAAGCATATGAACTGTTGAAAAAGAACCCTCATCAATCCGAAGATGTCGTCATTGAGTATCTTCTAGCACTGGCGGCATCAATTCCGATTCCCCAAACGCTAATTTCTGAGGTACTCGCAAACAAATTAAGGACTCAGCCAGCGCTGAATCCACTGATTGGTGAAGGCAGCTTTGCATCTACGTCGCGAGATGTAAGTCGTCAGCTTACACGTTGATTGTATCACCACTGAACATCGTTTCAATCGCAAATCTCATCATCTCGTCATTGCATTTGCGCTCAGATAATCGTTGCCACAATTTCGGTCTGCCTGTGGACCAAACACGAGGACTATTACAAGAAAGAATTTTTCAACACCAAAAACACCACAGAGAAACCTGATTCTAACTGGTTCATCGGTGTTGCCGTCGAAAAGTCGATTTTAGCATTATCATCCGCTACTCTAAAATTATCTTGTAAACTGACAGACATGCAAAAAGGAGAAATAGCATGTATTGTCAACAAGTCTCTGATGAGTAGAGTTATCATAAATACAAAAATGGTAAGTTCTTCTACTGAAAGCTGCTCCAAGGTGAATTCCTCTGAACTGAAATCTCGCCTCTCTAAATTCAGGACGCGTCACTACCAATGATGGGTGATATGCTGGAACTGCTTGATACCCTGCGAGTCGATGCCCTCAAGGCCAAAGTACAAGAACGAGTCTTGTTAGCTACATTAGTGTCAAGATGTGGTAAAATGTCGGAAGCGTTCTCCAATGCTTATGTCAGCTCTATTATTCGCGCAGGCGAAGCCCTGGGTCACGAAGAAGTCTGCGAGATTGCACAGGATGAAAATTTCAGGGCCTCAACGATGCTACCGTATGACTTCTTTCACGACCACTCGGGTCTGTGGGAAGACCCGTGTCGTCCTCCTACGGGGGTTTATCCTGATACGACGGGCACAGAATTGAAGAGGCGAGCGCATGCGAGAGCTATGATGCAAAAGAGCATGAAGAAACTCCAAAATAACCTCGGTCTCAAAGGCGGTGTTTCTGATGGAGGCCCGTACTTTTCAGACACAGCGATGAGAGTAGCCATGCCATCCCCCACTAGTACGCCGAATCCATCAAAGGCCCTGATTGTGAGGACGAATAGCTCAAATCTGAAACGCAAGGGATCTCAGATTTACGATGCTGGTGTAATGCCTGCAATTGGAACTTTTGGTGTCCCCGACTCAATGTTCAATCCAGGACACTTGGTTACTCCAATGCACTGGAATAATGATGACGTCTCGAATACTCCATATGGTCGACAACAGATGGGAGTCAAACCAATCCTTGCGTCTGTTGACAGCCCGGGCAAGAAATTAGACAAGTCCCAATTCGCACTTCAACACCGAAGCACACACGAAATTCGATGGAATGTCGTTGCTGACATGTTCTTGCACGGTGGCAGTACGCGAAATATTATTCTTGATCTTGGCAACGACTCAGGACCCAAGACAACGAAGATTATAGCCCCGTTTGTCGGAAGCTTTGACATCTCTTCGATAAAGATGGGGGCTAAAGAAGAAGACGATGATCCGTTCTCAGACGAAGACGATAGTGATGAAACTGTTCTCAGGAGGCACCGGGAAACGCTTGATGATATGAAACAGAAACTCGATGCGGCGATTGAAGATAAGCAACCGCAGGCCCAGCCACGTGGACGCAAAAAGTAGTCCTCATTTCCTTGCCAATATTCTATCTGAGTTCTGCAGGTAAACTTAAATTACATTTTAATAGTCGAACAACTCCTCACCCTCCATACCCGGAAAATCGACGCTGAGTGGTGACTTGGTATTTACTGTCCCCCCGAAGCATTCTCAAGATTTCTGCAATACCATTTTGACCCCGGTGACAATATGGTGGCATTTGGCATCATTAGAATTGCGATGATCAAGTAGTGCTGTCCAGGACGTCCTCAAATAGTAATGTTCATTACAGGAAGTCTTTTTTTTCTTGAACTTATCTGCCTTATTATCTGAACCACTCAATTGATTTTGATGAGACTTACTTCCATGATCAACGCTTGGTAAAGCTGACGATAAGTGACTCTGATCCATTGTCCATTGTATTGTCCGAGATTCGTTCCCTTCCGCGACCCAATCAGGAATCTTGATTGAGCCGAGAGGAAAACAGAAATTACAGAATTCGTTGAATAAAAATTATAGTAGTAGGAGTATACCGCTCATTCGCATTCCGCGCACTCACTCACAAAAAAATCTGCATTCGAAATCTTCGACAAGCGAGTGAGTTCCATAATAAAGATCCATTGAGAGATAGGGTTGGACAACAAGCAACTCAACAAAAATGGCTCCCTCCCGAATTAAATTTTTTTCGACTTTTACTCGCCAACGCTCACCGTCAAGTGAAAGTGACAATAACGAACGACCAATAACATGTGTGAATTTTCAACATTACAAAAAAAATGTGAAAATGGGTTTCCATTTCTTACAGATTTGGTTGTCCAGCAACTTCGTAGAAACATTTAATGTTCTATTAGTTGCATCATTGATCAGAACGAGCGAACAACACGATGAACTCGTTATTATCTCCTGAATCAGGGAACAATATGGGGATGAACACTCTGAAAGCCATTTGCTCGATGATAAAGACCGAAGATTATGACGGCGCCTACAATCCTTTGTTGAAACATTTGTATTGCAACGACAGTAACACTGAACTACCGACGTTAATTGACTTGAAATGCAGATCAAAGATGCTGGAATGGTCTTTCAAGGTCGGTGAATCTCATCAAATTTAGT
This sequence comes from Cyclotella distinguenda, assembly GCA_036939455.1. Lineage (NCBI taxonomy): Eukaryota > Bacillariophyta > Thalassiosirophyceae > Thalassiosirales > Thalassiosiraceae > Cyclotella > Cyclotella distinguenda. The sequence continues at coordinate 4,298 of JALLPF010000470.1, read as the reverse complement.
CCACTTGTCAACTCTCTTTTTTAAACATGTTAATCTTCTTTGGAACTCCTCGATCAGATGGTAGACTTTTTCAACATTGATCGAAGCATCGTTTCGATATCCACGTTTTACCAGGATCGCTTTTTATCAACAACTTTGGGTTCACCTGCACTAGCATCCCGGGACAAATTTCGCATCGCTTCGGTGACATGTCTCTACATCGCAATCAAATTATATATTCCGCACAAGGGAAATGTTACTGCTCACGCGTTTGCAAAGCTGTGCAGAGGTGCCATATCCGGTGACAGTATTGTCGATACGGAAATACAAATTCTGTTCGCTTTAAGTTGGAATGTTCATCCGCCTATTCCCATGTCTAACATCGAAATGATGATGGAACTGATCACAGCGACTAGAATAAGGAATGCGCTCTACCACGACCCGGATAATCAAGAGGAAGACAGTGTAGTTGGTGACTTGATATTGCCATCGTCAAGTGATGCGAGTTCACTTAGTTATACCACTCAAGAAGAATGCACTTTGACTGCCGTCCGAGCACGCATTATTGAATTAGTTCAGTATCAAGTTGAACTTGCGCTTAAGAATGGTAGCTTCATTCATGTACGATCATCAGTATTAGCGCTTGCTACACTGCTGAATGCAATTGAAGGGGTCAAAAGCGAGAATAATTTTGAAGTTCTTCACGTGAGCTCCTTCTGTCAACACTCCATCGCGGTGGTGGCAAAAATACTATTGGTATCTAATGTTGCCACGAAACGAGAAATGGCTGAAGTAAGAGCGGGATTGCTCCGTTCAGTATTGATAGCTCCTGACGGAACAGATTGTGGTTTGATTCCAGATGTCGATCCCAATGTGAAGCCCCCATGTTTCATTTCAACCACAGAGGTCACAAGTTCGCCGACATGGAATCTTATCAGAGAGAGTGAGACATTTGCATCGCCTAAAAGTACTCTGTCACGTGTATTTGACATGTATTCTCAATGCATCCGACCGTGACAGAGACCTACCGGCAATGACATCGCTTTGATCATAATCGTTTTGATAGCTTCTATCGTAATTTGAAAATGCCATCATGGTGGAACGCCAAATTGTGCCCGAAAAATAACCTAAGCACCTTTATAAAAATTAGATCTGAATTGTTTTTGTATTAAATCAGAATAGTGAATTCTAACATTGACTTTCACTAATAAAGGTTGAATGCGCTACCGAAGTAGTTACAGTAACCGTACAAAGGCTACCTACCTATCTACTGTACCATGGCCGTTTGCTGCTACAGTACGATCCTCGCTGTCCTCATCCATGTCTGTAGAAGCCTGATCTCTCAGTCTTCAAAATAATACTAGCAACAATGGACAAAATATTCTCCAGGATTTCAACAGCTGCTGGTGCCCTCGCCGCCGGAGCCTTCACCGTAAATTCATGCATTTATAACGTCGATGCAGGCGAACGCGCAGTCCTCTTCGACAACCTCCGCGGAGGTATCCTTCCTGACGTTCGCGGCGAGGGCACTCACTTCATCATCCCGATTGTTCAACGCCCGGTCATTATCGATGTTCGTACCAAGCCTCGTGAGATCCCTAGTGTGACCGGTACGAAGGATCTTCAGATGGTCAACATCAAACTTCGAGTTCTGTGGCGTCCCGTAATTGAGAAGTTACCTCAATTGTATCGAGAGCTCGGAACGGATTTCGACGAGCGTGTACTACCTTCGATCGGTAATGAGGTCCTCAAGTCGGTTGTCGCGCAGTATAACGCCGAGGAACTTCTGAGCGAGCGTGCGGAGGTATCAGCCAGGATCAAGGAGGAGCTGATTAAACGCGGGACTCACTTTCATCTCACTCTTGACGATGTTTCCATCACTCATTTAACCTTCGGCCGCGAGTTTATGAAGGCTATTGAGCAGAAACAGGTGGCATATCAGGAAGCTGAAAGACAGCAGTACGTTGTGCTGAGGGCTGAGCAGGAAAGGATAGCAAGCGTGACAAGGGCGGAAGGAGAGGCAGAGGCTGCGTCTATCATTACTAAGGCTATGGAGAAAACCGGAAATGCAATTATTGAAGTAAGGAGGATTGATGCTGCGAAAGAAATTGCCACCAAGTTGGCCGCTGGCAGAAACATCACATATTTGCCTGGTGGTAGTTCGTCTGGTGCAGGGGGCGTAGGAAGCCCTGGACTTCTGTTGAACATCGATAAGTGAGATGTCTTGAAGGGTATTATTTGTAAAGAACGAAAATGATGAGTTCCTACTTCGAGTTGCTTGCAGGATGGCGTTTATCATGAGTCATGACCAGGAATTTGTTTCGATAATACACATAAATTACTATTCAGACAATAGCATACATTCTCTAAACAACTAATCGCAACCATTATCGCGTCGATCAGAGACTGTAATAATGTACAGATCGCCGAATTAAGCGGTGGAATTAGTTTTTGCATCCTCCTGTTCACAACACACTTCTGCTGCTATTGTTTCGTGCTATTTTCCGCAATTCATAGGGCCTGCCACCGATGATCGGAATTCGTCCACATCCAAGGACCCCAGAAAAGAAAATCGTGCTATAATGGATCAAAATAATTAGCAATTAGAAGGGTAAAAGGTAAAAGAGCCCAAATACGTTTCAAGTGATGTACCCACCTTGTAAAGAAATAGTATATGAACAAAGCAAATATCAACTCAACTGTGTAAGCAATCAAAAATGCGTATTTGTGAGCTTCTCTACTGAGGAAGAGATCTCCAATATACGGAATTTCAGTTAAATCCTCTCCGAATAAAACATTTGCCAAGTCGTCAGCAGGGCTAGTTTTGTTCTCTCCCTCATCAATCGAAATAAGAGATGACCAATTTGTCGCAGAAGTAGCAGTTGTATTTGAACCGTCATCAATCTGAACACCTTCGGCCCACTTGTCCTCTTCATTCAACCTCAATACTACCACAAAAGTGGCAACAAATACCATACACGCTACGACCGACACCGCTATAAAGAGCCCACAAGATTGACATTTGTTGCTATTCACTCCGGTGATTCCCCCGGGACGAAAACAAGCGCACGCTGCCAGGTACCAAATTAACAGATCAAATGTAGAATGCAGAAAGCTTCCAACAGTCCATAAAAAGAGAATACTCTGCTGTAACTGCATTTGCGTGTATTTCATCTGAAAATCAGCCACCTCCCCAGTTATTGTGTAGACCGTATTAACAACGCTATTGGAATTTAGGAGCCCGAGAAAAACAACATTGGTGACGGCTAATCCAAAAGCTGTACAGTAATACGCCAGTAACGCAAGAAACTGTTAGCCAAAATGAATACAAATGGACTACAAAATCGTTTTCATGAATGACATACCAACCGATCCGAGTAGAATAATGAGTCTTTGAGGTAATTTGATGGGATGCAACGAATGATGAAGGCATAATCCAAACAACGGGTGGGTGTTTTTTTGGTATTGTATCCAGTCCTGACACCAAGTATTCCCATCTTCTAAATGAAATGATCGTGCGGCCAGCCTCGGAACAAGTTTTCGAGCACGCTCTCTCTCTTCCCTGTTGGCTCTGTCAGCACGGGAGTGAATATCCTTAACACGTTCACTCGCAAAAGAGAGCGATCGGGAGTTAAATCCGCGTTCACTCTGTGGTATGGGCATGACTTGTTGGTTAGCCGCTGTTGAGACTTACAATAAGTTTAGAAGCAGTTGCTCATTATTTAGCAAAAAACTGACCGGTGGAATTGTGGCACGGCGGTGAACGGAATGTTCGCGACTTTTCGCGTCTCTGTTGATGGATGATGAGATCAGATTGATACGATTCTCTGTGCAGTCCTGATTGTTTATCACCTTTATTCAACGTATTATTTGATAAAACTTCACATATCTTTGGTCATCCAAATTGAAGGTAGATCACCCCCCGAAAAATTAATCAGAAAAGGTATCCTTTCATTTAAAAATTTATAAGTATAGGTAAATATTTTCCACGCAAGCTTAGGAAAACGCACGTATCACCTTGATCCTGACTGTGGTCCGTCCTGCGTCTAGGGCTAGGGGGAGAACAACTACTGTGACAAAGAATATGTACACTACGTAACTACAGTTTCAGATGTTGCTTCCGTTGTGTAACTAAAACTCTATGAAATGATTAGGGTTTGGGCTAAATCACACTCCAAGGTGGAAGGTCGCAATCTGCCCAGTTGTTGGGAGGGTAAAAAGGCAGAATTACAGGGCAACAAGAGGTGTTACCGAGGTGAGACTAGAGACAACACTTTTTGTAGGTGAGGAGATCGAGGTAGGGCACTACTCGAGAATTT
>JALLPF010000469.1:0-10231 GCA_036939455.1 Cyclotella distinguenda | reverse complement strand
TACCAAACTAATTTCCTCCGAAAAGAGTCCGCTGTGAACGTTAGGGGACGCCCTTTCTAGCAGTATTATACCTCAAGATTCGAATTACTTAACACATTCTCCAAGAACATTAGCCCAACAAATTAAGAACAATCATTATACGATTATCGCATTTCACACATTTGACCGCTGTTGGCATGACATAGTTAGTTCTTCAACAGGGCCTCACTTTCTGGTGGCAGTTCAAATCGAAGATTATTTTGGTGACAAAGTTAATTGATTGTTTCATGATTCGTTTACTACGATCCCCCGAATGATTACCATTACCGTAGGATTTTTTACTTATTACTGACGGTCGGGCAAAAAATATTGGTGCCTTGGGTATTCTCAAGATATTGTCGCAGAGACAGAAATAATATTGTTATATTATTACATCGCAAATCTAACATGTCTTCTTGGTAAGGACAAAGCAATCAGATGGATAGGTAGAACAAACGGAGAAAAGTCTATCAATGATATTTTCAGTGTTTCTAATTTTACATTGACAACAATTAAATTGTCAATTCCATTTGGATTGTTTTACGCATTCATAGAAGATGCAGTGCCTTATAATGCCATTTTCTATCCCACAAGCTCATTGATTCTCGGATTTTCCCCATTCCCTCAATGTGTAAACAAGTGTCAATCTCCTTCCTCGCGAATATAAAAAATCAGCATCATGCCACCTTGGTTCCACCACCCAGCCTACTCCCACCCCCACCTCTCGCCTCCCACCTCTCCTCCTCCGGACTCTTGATCCTCTTCATCTCTCTCTCTCTCCGCACCTTGCTCTTCTTCTCCTCCATCGCCTCCAAGGCCCTCTCCCTGGCGGCCTGCTGTTGGAGCTCGCGAACCCGATTCATATCTGGAGTGAGTACGGCCAGACGCTGTGGATCGATGGCGGAGAGGTAAGATTGATGAGATTGGTGGCGGTGGAGGCGGGGTTGGAGGACTAATGCAAGGGGGATGATGGGTTGGTTGGAGGGAGGGAGGAAGAGGAGGATAGGGTGGAGCAAGTTGTCACTTACGTTGAGACCAGCAGAGATAGGCGGCTGTTGTGGTGAATATTATTGTCCATGCATGGCGATGGAGATTTTGAAGCAGTTGGTGGAGGATTGCCCACGCATCGTTCAGGATTCGATTGGGTAGCATTGTATTGTTGGAGCGGTGGGCAGCATGTTCAGTGTTTCCTGGACAACTAAATATACCATAGGTACTATACTAAGTACAGCTAAGTACGATACTTTTTACTATTGTATAAGTACTTATGCTTACATTTTAGTGAGCATGTGATAGCAAGTCCTACTTCTTGATACTTATACTTACTTTATACAAACGTCTTTAAGTATTTATATTACTATATATTTTACTTATATTTCTTTTTGTGAACTTTTCATTTCACATAATAATAATATCACATTCTTCACGAACGTTTATGGAACCACTCGAAGGCATCGAAGATGAGCACCAATTCGCCCTCAATAAGCAACTCGTCCATCCAAGCCCCAATGGAAAGCGCCTCCTTCCCTACCACGCCCGTCTTCGACACGGACAGCAATGCCTCCGACGCCTCGTCCCAAAACGAACATTCTCCCGGTAAACAACTAATCATCCAACAAGGAATCACCCACGAGAATTTGAATTCCTTCCAGCACGCCAAGATTCGCGTGATCTCCGGAAGATTTACTGGATTGACTGGAAAAATTGGCAGGATCGTAAATAACGGATGGCTCTATGTAGATAACAATCCAAAGATATGTCGACCTATCCGATGGGGGGATGTGGAGGTATTGAAACTGGCAAATGGGATTTGTAGTCATGCTGAAAGGAATCTCATGGCCGCGCGTATCCGAATCAACGATGGTCGTCATTGTGGACTCGAGGGGGTCATTGTTGAGAAGAGAGTGGGGTTATCTTTCAAATTAGACTCGCTGTATGGGATACCACTTCGTTTGGAGGATGTGACCATTGTTAGACTAGGACGACGGGGAGCTGCGACTTCACTCGATCCCCACAAAAAGTATATGGGTGCGTTTGTGGAGGTCTTGGGTGGGGAACATCTGGGGATGTCGGGGCAGGTTGTGAAGGTTATTCAGGAAGTGTACTATGTTACTGATAATGGTGCCATAGAACAGGCGTACAAGAGGAAGCAATTCGATGTATTGACGTATGCAGATGAAACTACTACTACTACGAAAGATCACTGCGATGGCGGTTGCCCTGAGGGTGATGATAACGATGATAGGAATAATGGAGAAGATTATACTTATCTGAGAAAAGGCAAAAGTCTCGATCCGAAATACAATCCATTTATCGGTCTTCTCGTCTACGTGGGATCCAACCCTCACAAAGGGCACATGGGTCGCGTCCTCGAAACAAATTCTCGGGGTTGGTGGAAATTGGATAATTTGAATGTAATGGTGAAGAGCAATCAACTCAAAATTGTGGACGACGGCAGGAAAATCGATACAGAGGCGATTCGTGAGTACTATAGTCGGCCTGGAAGATTGATACAACGAATGCCACCGCTGGTTAAGCTGGGACAAGAGACGGAAGGCGGCGAGGATGATGTAAAGGAAGAAATGGGTGATGTCCAAGAGGAGAAACGCGACGAGTACGAATTGCGAATGTCTAGATCGAGAAACTCTTATCACTTGAAGAAACGACGCAAGGATTATGAGCGGTTTCAACACAAAGTATACGAGACGGACTTTATAGGCCCCCGTTACAAGGGCGAGGATGCTGAGAGGGAATCCGTCATTCGTTGGGGATGTAAGCCTGCCACTCATCTAGCCATATCGAATGTTCCGGAGTTGAATGATAAACGATCGCGTAGGTATCACGTTAGGGGAAGCAGTGTTCCGGTTCTGGATCCGATTCTAGTGCGGACGAACGAATCCTACCTTGTTGACCACGAGAAGAACGCGGTGATGCTTCAACTTGCACCCGACGAGATAAGTCACTTGCCTACAGACACGAAAATTGAGATATTCAATAGGCGAACGGGAAAAATCATGCGCGGTGACGCAGCAATTTCATTGTCGGAACTACCCGTCGCATTGATGGATCATGCAGAATACGAGCCTATCGTCCCACCACCCGCAAACACTAAGTGAGTACTCTATCCGCCGATTTTATTCTCCACGTTCCTAATCAGACGGCCGTGTTAAACGAAGATATAATTGACTTTTTGCACAGAATCTCATCTCGAATCGGGAGGAGCGGTCGTAACATTAGGGTAAACAATAAAGTTGTCCCACAATGCCCTGTACGTGGATCGGTTGTGGAAGGAAAGCATGTCCTGGTCACAGGTGGGGAGTATCGTGGGCTCACCGGCTTTGTCAAATCCTGTATTCCTGGTGGCTGGTATGTATTATCGAAAATGTTCAAATACGACAACTTGGATCTCGATGTCATCGTGAGCTCGGCAAATCTGGAAATCATACCTGAAAAGGTAGTTTGGTCGCAGCCGCTTTTATCGGGAGATGATACAACAAAGGAACGGTAAGTGAAGGACAGTATAATGGTATTGTGTTATTTTATTCTGTTGCTGATGATTTGTGCACCAAATGTTCGGAACAATATCAAAAGAATTCATTTGAAGGCTTTAATGTTGCGCTTGGATGCACTACGCCAAGAGAAGATCAAATACCTGTCGTCGACTCCTGAAGACCCAGCGATTTTGAAACTCGACGGTGAAATATACAAACTCAGCGCTGACATTGAACAGAATCAAAACGATCTGCAAATGAGCGAAAGTTCTAGTTGAAATGTACGGGTGAAATGACAATCATCTTATTACTTCATCGCGCCAAAATAAGGTATAGACCTCTCTGAGGAATGAGCACATTGACCATAATAGCTCGTTGTTATGGTAAAATTTGCTAGCCTGTCAAATGCATTAAACAGCACAAAACTGTAATTAAATATTTCACGTATGATGCAGTCCAAGACGGCTGTAGGGTTGTCGAATTGAGACCGAACCTCTGTTGTATTGTCTATGAGGGATGGTGTAATAATGCGAAGGCCCTATAGAGGGAATCGTTTCGTGATGATATTAGAGCGATTTGTGCCACTTTGTGTCTAGGGCGCGAAGACTTGGAATTATCAACTCGTGACCGCTATGTTTCGCGGCAGATCAGTCTCTGAAAATATCGTTTTGAGTTCCTCCGAGCTGTTTGACAGGAAATCTTTGATTGAATGATCAACTAATTATTTCAGGACTCGTCACATCACAGACAAAAAATTACCGACTGCTTTCCAAATGAAAGTTGGTGATGTGGTGGGTGGTGGGTACTATCTACATTAATTCTGATTTTTCAAAAAAATCTTTAGTCTCTATACTCTATATCCGTTCGTCAACGACTGCACTCCGAAGTCCTCAATCAACCATTACGAAAACAGGCTTCTGAGTCAAATCAGCTACACGACCTCCTTTTGTAGTGGGATATTCAATTTTGATCATACCCGATTTTATCATATCTTTCACTTCGTCCGGCGAAAACAAGGCAAATGATTTATCTGCCCTCATTACCATCCGTTTATCCGATATGGCAAATACGTCAGGGTAATTCTTCATGTAGTATGCATAGAGTGCTTCCTACGAGATTGTTTGCGAGAAATTTCAGAAATGTACCAACAAATACGGTGCGAGATGTGGGTAATGTCCACTAACCCTTTGATTCTCCTCCTTATTCTCTAAGCTCTTCCTTTGCAAGTTTTGAATCAATCCGTTACCATCAGCGAGAGTTTCACATCCATCTCCTTCTCCATTGGCACATCTCCCACTGCGAATAACATCTGCATTCGCTGCATCCGACACAAAAGACGATGCGCAAAGTGCGACGATATTTTGTATCAATTTTCGACGAGGGTATGCGGCCGCGTGTAATTCACGATCAGCGGTTTTGTCGATTCGAGTGAATATTTCCATGGTATTTCGCGGGCTCACCACTCGAACGACTCCACGAGAACATGACGCAAGAACCGTTAATGGCGGTGTCGCGACAGGCACGGTCAGAAATGCTGCCTGCGAGTGATGCGATGAAAAGATCAAGAATGAGAAGATGGTTAAGAGTTGTTGAAGCATCGTCGAATTGGAACCTGAGTGGCGATGTTGTTGTTCTCGTCCAGAAGAGAAGATAATGATGTTGTTGTTGTTTGACGGTGGCAGCGCTGCCCATGCCAGAAGATATTATTAGTACTTACCTACCTATACTTTGTACGTACCTCCTTGTACCAACCTACAGGCGCCAACAACGAAACCGGTCATTTTTTATTCGAAAGAAAAGAATGGGCAGTTACGATGGCAGTGTCGGATCCAAACACCTCCATCAACATCATTCTTCTTCAGACGATTCTAACCCATGCCCTTTGGTCCACTCTCCATGTCTCTGCGCGCTATTTGCAAGTCTATGCGAAACCGATTGTCTTTGACAGTCAATGTATTCTTGCCTCGACGAAAGGATTAGCAGCCGTGGTTCTATTTTTACTGGAGTCTACAAGGGGATGCAATTCATGGTCTGATGGATTTCGCAAGGTTGATTTCGATAACAAGCCACGAAGTTCATCAGATGATAAACTAGATGGGAGCAACTCCTCTCACGAAACTCCCGTGCAAGCGAATGGGATTCGGCGAAAGCAGTTCATTCTATTGATCGCAGTCATATCAACTTGTCGAGCTTCGATGAATATTGCATCGGCAAAATATACTCACCCATACAATATCAGTGAGTTTGTTGAATTCTGAAGTGTTTCGTTAATAGAAGAAAATACAAATTCATTAATGCTTTATCAACACTTTTATACAAGCACTAATTGGAAGCATGGCTCCTACAGTTGTAGCCGGTCTTGATGCCATATTTCTTCGCTCCCCATTCCCCCCATTTTTATGGCCAACGACACTCATTTCCGTGGTGGGCGTACTCCTCATTGCAGTGTCCCAATCGACTCACAAACAGACGGACTCTATCAATTATAACATAATTTCGCCCAGAGACAATGCAATTGGATGTTCTCTACAGGTTGCCGTTGTAATACTCAATTCATGCGGTCGTATTCTCCAGAAATACACCGAACACATACTCACAGCTTCCGACATAGTTCAAACAGGCAATGTATCCAATTGCATATTCCCTCTTTTATACACACTCATAATAATTCCGTCGCAATGGCGCGCATTTCGATATTTACCAACCTCACCGGCATCCTTGTTGGCATTTTTCACCATGTCTATTCTCAATTACTGCATTGTGAGCCAACAGCAAGTACGATTGACACGTATTTTGGGTCCAGCCGCGTTCTCCAGTTGGACTGCTGTACGAGTACTCTGCTCCATGCTTCTGTCCGGTGTGATTTTAGGCGAGGGGATTCAGAGCTGGTTGGAATGGGTAGGTATTGGGATTATGGTATCATCGCTATCTGTTTATCTAGTTGTGACGAAGAGATGGATGACGGAAAGCAAAAGACCAGGTGATGATGATGATGACGGTGGTGAGGAAGGAGATAAAGAGCTTGTTCCGATGCTTGGGAAGCAAACGCTTGAAGAAACAAAAAATGTGAGATGAACGTTTCCGGGTGATGTTATGATTTAAAGCAGAAACATAGAATTGATTAGGATACGTAATTCATTTAACATAAAGCAGCTCGATTCCTAGGAAAAACCATGCGCATCACATTTCTTCTGATAACATCGTCCCTGACACCTGTCAATGGTGGCCCTACTTGGACCTTATCCTCCTCCACTTATAAACAGCTGGTTTCCCATCCTCACCACCTTCTTTCCCCACAATTTTCCTCTTTCTCCCTTTCATCCTACACTGCTTCTCCACAACTAAGTGAGCCTCTGCGATCTTGAGCTTTTCCATTCGTTCATTCCGCAGTTCCATTTCCGCGTATGCCGCGGATCGCGAGCGCGCGATGCGATGTTCAACACGGCGCCGTATCTTGTTTTGCTTCAGGAGCTGTTTATCAGATAGAGTTACATTCTCCGCTGGGTCCTCCTCTCCGTCCTTCTCGATATCGTTGTAATTATTGCTGGTCAAATCTCTATTAGTTATCTTGTTGCCGAGTCCTTTCAAGGCCTCCCTTTCAATTGTCTCGATACGAGGACGATTGAAGGATCTGTCGAATAATTCAGGTAGTGTATCGAAATGCTTGACTGCATCAAACTCCTCTAGATTCATTTGATCTCCATCTATGAATATGGTGTGTTTGCGTTTCTTGCTAATGTTACTCTTGCCTCCCTCCCCGCCATCTCCCACCTCAAGATAATGCAAAGAGCTCTGCATCTTCTCAATCTTCTTCCCGTCCATCAACCTCTGCATCCTTACATACGCCAAATCTTGATCTTTCATAATTTTGACAGCATCAACGCCCAATCCTTTTTCCACCATTTCTTTCATGCGCGCCTCATCAGTCTTGACCTGTCTCCCACTGTTATTACCACTAAATCCATCCACCTTTGAAGAATTCATCCCCATGTAATATTCATCGGGGTTGCGATTCGCGACTTTGATCCTCATGGCGGTGAGACGCTGCTGCTTGGCGTGGTAATCCTTGGAACGAAGGCGATAATCAGGCTTCTTTTCGAGGAGGCCTAGATGAGCTCGGGACTGGGGCTGAGAGCGCTCCTTGTGGGTTACACGTTTCACCGCGTTGCGGAGGGAGGACATGATTATTTGTTTGGTATGATGTAATAATATTCTGTATTTTAAGAGAAGATGCTGCATTGGGAGAAGTAAATCATGAGCGGCCAAGCCTATCGATTTTGGGGGTTTATGAAAAAATCTTGATGGATGGTTGGTGTGGTGAGGCGAAACCTATCTGACAAAACGAAACTTTATTTGGTTGCCGTTATTACTTTAAGAGTGTTAAAGGTAAGCAGAACCTAAATCTCACAAAACTCATGGAAAGTACTTATAGTTAGCTGTAGTTACCACACTTGGACTTCCAATAAGCAAAGGCCACACTAAATCTTTTGTTACAGCAACAGGCACTCTCACCAATAGATATTTTGCTCAGATGTTCCGTAATGATCGATCCAGTAGGTAAGACACAAGATGTGCACAAAGTGGTGGATACAGATTTGATTAAATCTTTCATCCCCTACCCCGATTCCAATCGGCTGCTAGATGCCTCAAGGGTGGGTTTGGGGACTTTTTATCTTCTATAAACTAAAAACAATCTAAGAACCGGATCGATACGTTACTTCTTCTCTCTTTCTGTGAAGGCGATACTTGGATCAATGACAAAACGATTCGACAGCAAAAAAGTCTAAATCCAAAATTCAATTTCGAATTCCTAAAGGTGTTCAACCACCTCATGAGCCATTGACCTCCACAACTCAGCTTCTATGCAACAATGGATATTGAACTCAGATGCTTCATAATGATCGATCCGGTAGGTAAGACACAAGATGGGCACAAAGTGGCGAATCAAGATTTGATTAAATCTTTCATCCCCTACCCCGATTCCAATCGGCTGCTAGATCCTTAACCATTAATTCTAGGGAATGAAGCGTCTTGGGCCAATGTGACTGGGTGCCATCAATTTTGTCGTGTTATATGCGGTAGAGTTTGAATTCATATGTCGGTCCATTGGGCCTGTTCTGAAATTGTTATCAGGGATATGTCAATGGTGGCGTACCTCAATCATTCTGATAGGAATGTTGTGTGTAAACTGATCGATTTGTTTCCTGATAGGTAATAGAAATGTGTCATTAGACCAATGTCCAATCATTTGAATCTGGTAGACTGGGCAGCCGCCAAGGAAGACGGCCATTGCAGCACCCGATCTAATTGAGTGTGTGCCTATTTCTTCCGGTTTTATGCCAAGAGCAGCAAAACACATACCCGCCATGACATTGCATAATGCATTGATCATTTCTTTTGAGTATATATGGTCAATTTTGCTGAGCCTCCAAATTGCCAAAGTTGGCGTCTCATCTGTAGCCCCATTATAACCTCTGATTCTGTGAATATTTGCCGTGAAGGTCCGTACTGGACAGAGTATTTCGTCGCCTGATCTCCATTGATAAATAGTTTCATTTTTGTTGTTATTTTTCTGTTGTCTGAACGTAATTGTGACTCCGTCAGAATGGGCTAAGCTGTCGTTGTCATGATCCACAGTCACCCCATCTTTAAAGAATCTGATATCCTTGAGACAGATGATATCTGTTTTTGGTGATTCCCCATCAGGTACCTTCAGGTACTCGCATGACCTGCATGGGTAAAAGAAAGCGCCCCATGCTAGTTGTGAGAGCGTGATCTCAGTATCTCTAGAACTCTTTTTGGGGAGTTCTTCTAGAGCGCTAACGGGCAAGGCCTTTTGTTGTTCTGGGTTGGGGTCGTGCTTTCCGTAGGACTTGAACTGTCGTTGTAGAGGTTGATCAAGTTGAAGATCAAAGTCGAGTCTTGGGTCAGGCCTGTCATGGTCTCGAAAGGCCTGTGCCACAATTATTGGCCAAGAATCAATAAGATTGCTCAATATTGATACAAGCGTTCGAAACGACTCAATCTCATGGGGGAGAAAGAATTCGCAATGGTCCCCCGTGACTACTGGACTGCGAAACGCATCCAACATCAGAAAAGTAGGTTGAACAAGCAAGCCCTCGCAGACACAGAGTTAGGACTATAATCTAAAATAAATCTATCAACCAACCAATCTATTGAAACCTAATCCTATCTCAAAGAGAATAGGACAGATCCAACATTGGTAGATATTGATCTCTTGATATTGTAATAGTTCCTGTGAAACGTTTTCCACGCTCCTCTCTAATGAATATTGGAAAAACTTCCGAAATAACATCACCCAGCCCTGGGTGAGAACTTGGTGTCCAACCTCAATTTTTGTCCTGCACGTAGCTCACTTAGCAAAAAATCAGGCATACTGAAATGGATAAAGGTAGGGGAAGAGGCATTGTGATCGATTGACTACTTTTTGTTTGCGAACTCGGAAATAAATAATAAAAAAAATTGAATTTACAAAACACTGTGTATCGCTATTATTTTGGGGTGTGATACTCTGTGGTACTCTGCGGCGGGTGATGTTATTTTGGCAGGCCTCTAATAAATAAAGTACTTATATAAGTATTTCCCACTACCCCTAAACTTAGTTAGTTACGATACTGAAGATGCTAATGATGTGATTGCACGGGCTTGTAATGTTATATAGATCCGAAGGATGTAGTTAACAGTAATTAACTGCTGAATTA
>JALLPF010000468.1:0-11123 GCA_036939455.1 Cyclotella distinguenda | reverse complement strand
GCCTCCATCAGCGAAGAAACCGAAACCAGTGACTCCGTTTGATCATGGTGACAGGTACCTATTTGGTCTTCCGAAGAAGGATACGATATATGAATCCTTTAGAGGACGAAGGGAAGGTGGCGACCTTAAGAAGTTGGAGGTAATTATGAAATCATAGATGACGACCAAACCTGCAGTTGATGTTGAAGGCGATGGACCGGCAGCAGAGATATCGCAGCTCACGGATGTGTTCGCATCGAAGTAGTTATTTCCCTGACGTCAAGTTTTCATTTGAACAGGTTCATTTGCACAAATTCATAGTTGATTGTAGAAATACATAATTTGATGTAAATATAACGTCTCTATCTCCATCGTAATTATAGTGTCGCAAATTTGTGATAAATAATGATAAAGTCAAAGAACAAAATTATATTACAATCTTTAAATGCATTTCTACAACCAAAAATTTGTACGGTCATTGTTTTCTACCCCCACTGTTGTTAGGCATCATCACATCCTTCTCATCCATCGATCTCGCTCATTTCCTCGTCTGTCATGTAATCGCCAGGTTGATAATAGTACTAGGCGATTTGATCATAGCCCTCCGAGGTTTGAATCCTCTCATATTCAAGGTCGAAAACCGTCTTTATCTGATTGAATCCAACATATTCGGTAGGAACATTGTGAGCGAACACAATGCACTCCAACACAAGGCGACGCTTCTCATTATTAGATGGGAGACGTTTCTTGCATCTTGGAAAAGTACCTTGCAACGCTCTCATCCCCCATTCGCTGGCCTGTCGGAGAGATGTGTATACGTTGCTCAAGTGAATGAGCTGATCTCTCACATCACGATGCAACCGTCTAATCGAACGCCGCGGGATTGGTCCAACAAGAATCTGGTACGCTGCACCTGATCTTGGGAAGCCTTGATCCACACAGATTTTGTATTCACCGATTCTGCGGACGATGTGATCCAAAAATCTTGACGTAATTGATTCCTGAAATTTTGAGTGTGCAAAAGAACACTTTACCGTCTGGTCCGTAAGCCAACACGTTGTTGACCATCGTATCGCAGTCGTACCCGCAGTAGTACGAATTCTGTACTACCCAATCATCGGTACACTCTGAGCCAGAGAGAGACCATCCATGAAACCGATGACGTCGTTTACGGTAGGCTCTCTCTTGTTCACCATTTCTGCAAACTGTTTCATCTTCAATTCATCCGGAAACTTAACGCGCGATGAAGGATGAAAACGGAGCTTGCGAGATGTCATTCGTAACATCACGTTGAGGATTCTAGAGCAAGATGAAGGGGCTACCCCAAACAACATGCAGAGATGTTTGATGTTTATACTACTTCCCAGATAAAATAGAAGCAGACCGAGCATCCCATCTGGTGGAAGGGACCACGGACGTCCTTTTTGGCGTTGACGAAACTGATGACCACGAGGGATAACAATATCCAACAGCAAATTAAATGCATGATGATTAAATCCAGTCATATGCAAAAAGGATGATTCGCCACCATAATCCATCAGATGACGCCATGCACAAGCAGGTGGTTTTGGGACCGCACAACGCATTAGTTTACTTCGATTGCGTAAACGATTGTGATAAATTGTCATAAGAATGACAAGAGCAAACATTCGAGCTCGAAATTGAAAATTTGAGAAGGCAGGAATGGATTTCATAGTCATGTAAGCAAAAAGTGAATAAGACTAACATGAGAGACGTCGCTTGTGTGTGTCACTGTTGAGAATCGTGCCCCAAAATGGGCGCGATAAATATCTAAAAATCGCTAAAAATAATACTAGGTAGAGTATTAGGTATGGAGCGCAAATAAAGAAAAGACGTCCAGTTCAGATTACAAAACTCGTACTTATATTTACAAAGAATAGATTTGGAAATTACGGGAACCACCCAATTATTTTATACATCTGGCGGTCAAAAAGGCATTACCGGAAACACCCATACCCTCACTGATATAAATAGTAAATAGTACCATGGACGACGACTACGAAGAAGTCGACGAATACACCTCCGCGAAAAAGCTCGTCCAAAGAGCCTTCAACCGCGAATCCCTCCTCAAATCCGCCGACGTCCCCACCTCCTCCTCCGAAAAACTCGACGAAAATTCCGGCCTCGGCGCCGACTTCTCCACCCTCCCCCTCAAACCCGACCACATCTCTCGACCGTGTTGGACCTGTCCCGATGGAACGATCTATCTCGAGGCATTTCACGATTTGTACGCAAGGGCTTACGATTTTTTGGTGGCAATTGCCGAGCCGGTGGCGAGACCGGAGTATCTGCATGAATATAAGCTGACGCCTTACAGTCTTTATGCGGCCGTGGCGACGAATATTGAGACGGAGAGTATTGTCAAAGTACTCAATCGATTTTCGAAAAATTCTCTTCCTGAAGGGGTGGCGGAGTTCATCAGGGAGTGTACCAAGAGATATGGAAAGGCCAAGTTGGTGTTGAAACATAACAAGTTTTACGTGGAAAGCGAACATCCCGCCGTCCTGAGGGAGTTGTTGAGAGATGATTCGATTAGTCAGGCGAGGGTGGCGGAGGAGGTGACGGCGGATGTAGGGGGTGTGGCGGGAAGTAATCCCGACGGTTTTGTGGTTCATACCAAGGCGGAAGAGATGGAGGAAAATTTACGCATTTTACGAGAGATGGATGGAGACAGCTCAGATGGTGAAGAGGATGAGGAGGGGGGAGGTGAATCCAAACGTGGTAGTGCTGCGGTGAATACGACGGTTTCGTTTCAGGTCAAGGCGGCATCTGTTGAGGTGGTTAAACGTAGGGCGATTGATTTGGATTATCCTTTGATGGAGGAATATGACTTTAAAAATGATAAGGTCAATCCTGACGTCCCGATGGATTTGAAGCCGCATACGAGGATAAGAAGGTATCAAGAGCGAAGTTTGAGTAAGGTGAGATTATTTAGAATATCGATGTGTAATTGCATCTATGATCCAAACGCTCGCTACCAAGCGACTGCTCGCCGATGTCGTTCAATAGATGTTCGGCAATGGACGAGCCCGATCAGGCATCATTGTGCTTCCATGCGGGGCTGGCAAAACCCTCACTGGTGTTACGGCTGCCCAGACAATCAAAAAGTCGGTTGTCTGTCTATGCACCAACGCCGTGTCCGTTTTGCAGTGGAAGTACCAATTCAAACTATGGACAAATATTCCAGACGAGAACATTAGTGTGTTTACTTCTGACAAAAAGGATGAAATCCATCCAGGGGGTTGCGTTTTGATTACTACGTACACGATGATTTCTTATGGTGGTCAGAGAAGCGACAAATCCGCTGAAGTCATGAATGTAATACGCTCGAGGGAGTGGGGCTTGCTTCTTATGGACGAGGTGCATGTCGTTCCTGCCAAAATGTTTCGGCGGGTCATTGGATCCGTCAAGGCACATTGCCGGCTGGGTCTTACAGCCACGCTCGTCCGTGAGGATGATCTCATTTCGGATCTAAACTTTTTGATCGGCCCAAAACTATATGAAGCGAACTGGATGGATTTGACGACACAAGGGTACTTGGCCAATGTCCAATGCGTCGAGGTTTGGTGTCCCATGACTGGGCCTTTCATGCGAGAGTACTTGATGGCGGACAATGGAAGGCTGAAGCAACTGCTTTATGTGATGAATCCTGCCAAGTTGAGAGCTACTGAGTTTTTGGTTAGATTTCATGAAGACAGAGGAGATAAGATCATTGTGTTTTCGGACTTGGTGTATTCCTTGAAATTGTATGCAGCAATGCTGAAGAGACCGATGATTTACGGTGAGACTAGTGAGAGAGAGCGTCAAGCTATCCTTGGAACTTTCAGGACAAGCGAGTGAGTTAGAGACCATTGGCAGTGATATGATGTGTTTTTTCGCGAGTTCGGGGCTAATCATTTCAAAATGTAAACATTACTTGCAGTGCCCTCCGTACGATATGCATCAGTAAGGTCGGAGATACATCAATTGACTTACCAGAGGCAAATGTCATAATTCAAGTTTCTTCTCACTTTGGCTCTCGTCGACAAGAAGCTCAGCGCCTAGGACGTATTCTTCGCCCTAAATCCAACACACAAACGGATGGATCCAATAGGTCCTCATTCAATGCATTCTTTTACACTCTTGTCAGCACTGATACGCAAGAGATGTTTTACTCTACTAAACGTCAGCAATACCTCATCGATCAGGGATACACCTTCAAAATTGTCACAACATTGTCAGAACGAGCGGATTTAGAGGCTGTAGAAAACGACTATGCCTACAAGAACGCGGAGGATGATAGAAAGTTGCTAAGAACCGTTCTGACGAGTGAAACGGATCTAGAAAAGGATCAACGCGCGGAAGACACGGCAATTCGAAAGAGTAATCCCGATGGCGCACGATTAGCGGATTTGGGTGTAAAGAGAACGGCGGGAAGTACAATGGCACAGCTATCCGGGGGTGGCGGGGCGAGGTATATGGCTGGTCCAAGGAAGGTGCATCCCATGTTTGCCAAGAGGAAGAAGCGTTGACAAGTCGTAGATTAGAGACGATTAGGAACGCGATGATGTTGTAATGGATGATTTACTAAAAAAATGCCCAATTGACTGTCAATCACATCATCATAATTTTCCAACAATGAATGATATATTATACACTTTCGGTCGTAGTCCTTGATAACATCTATATCTACGGATGCACTTCACTTCCTCGCTCACTCTCTTTGACTCGTTAAATCAATCCAAAATCATGTTTGCTCCACTGATAACTGACAATTATAGAAGAACTCAAAGAGCGCCTAATTCCCGGATAGCTCAATTACGCCGAAGCACCAACCAGAAACGACAGCCAAACAGATCGCAGCAAATGCCAACCACGGCAATACACAAATCCAATACCACCAGGTCAACAAACCCGTTGTAATAAAAATGCCACTTCCCGCCAGCAACCCGGCTCGGTTCACCGCCGAATTGCTTAAATCACACAATAACATCAAAGGCATCAACACCAGTCCCGTAACCCTCACTCCAATCGTCTGATGCGGCTCGCACAACGACTCCGCCGCCCTCGCCGACGGGTTAACTTCCTCCATAAACACCCTTCCCAGCGGAGTATTGGTCCGCTTCGCTCCAAAGAGAAGAGTCTGCGACATCATGACCACCGATCCCAAATAGGTACAGGACAGAATCCATAGGATCCAAATGGCCAAGAATGTATTATGAACCGGCCAAAGAACCGCCTGAATCACCCTGGGACTCACCACCGATCCATCCCCCATGACATGCCCCGCCACCAACGACACCTTCTCCACCCTCTCGGCGATCCCAATAATCAGTCTCTCGGGAATACTCAACGGATTCCCCGACTCCAAACATAGGGGTTCCTGCTTGGACCACCACCCGTTCGAAGTTGAGGTGGCCCGCAGTCGCGACAGGTAGGCCGATCGGGATTCCGATGCGGCCGCGCACAAAAGGGGGACGGCGGCCAGACCCCTGGGGCAGAGGGGGACGACCTCCACGATGGGATCGTTCTCGTCGTGGGTGCCGTGGGTGCGGATTTGGCGATCGCATTCGTCGATGTAGCGTTGCATGGCGTCGGGTTGGGAGAGGCCTCGTTTGGTTCGCCAGGCGGTTAGTTTGGCCTTGTCGGGGAGGGTGGCGTCGGGAGGGTCGTCGGGGGGGGCGTCACCGGAGACGGATTGTTTGTGGAGGGCGTAGAGTTCGAGACGGTCGCGATTCTTGGATCATTAGAATATAGATGGAATATTACGGTGTGTTTGGTGTGTTTTGGAAATGCGGAGAAATTACGGTAAAAATGAGATGACAAACATTAATGTTATGCAATATTTGACGAGAGGGAGGAGTCCCTCATCAGAGGCAGGTCCGAATGGAAATTCGAACATACCGAAGGAGGATTCACAGGCTTCCATGTTTTCATAAAGTTGGTTTTGGCTCGAAATGTTGCCGCAGGTGTCGACATGATGATGATGCAATTTCGATATTCGGGCAGAGGAAATAGTGTTGGCTGTTGACGTGCTAATAGTAGAAGACAGCGATGTTGCTGCAATTTGCAATTGTCAGATGAAGTATGAAGTAGTTGTAGTGACGATGACGATTATGTTGTGAAAGTAGTAACATCCGTATCCTTGTTCACGTCCTACGAAGAGCGACGTGTACCCCGCGCGGAAAGTAGATTCTCCATGTTGAATAACATACCTCTATTTGTTAATTAAATTTCGATACTTTTCTAATAATTTACTAATAAATCCAATAAAAACCAACAATCCCTTGCAAGTCATTCCATCGATTTTTAAAGGTACATAGTGACCTACATACCACTCCCAGCCACTCCCAACGCACCGACGCCGCAATCGTATCTTGAACGACACCTATGAGGCATCACTGGAAAACGCCATTTTTTTTCCTTTTTCCTTTTACTGCAAGTTGCAAGTGGTTGTAAGCGGATTCAAGTGTGGCACTTTGAATGAGTCTTATTTGCAAGCTATAATATTCTCTGAATCTTGTATGCGTTCATTCGTCTTTTGAATAGATTGGAATATCTTCATGAGCAACCTTCAGGAGTGATTTAACCTTTTAAAATTTCCTTAGATTATTCATACTCAAAAGTAACTGAGTCGGATTATATTCAGCGGCTTGTGTTGTCGATGGGTCAATGTAAAATGTCTCCATCGTGCAAGTAATCCGCCCCTCCTTCAATAGATACATGATCATCGCTTGGATTGGCCCTTCGCATTGATAGGATTGCTCGGACAAGAGAATCTCTGCCTCAATGGGCACATAGTCGTCAATGGCAACAGTTACAACACTCCCATAGTCATCGTAAGGTATCGAAATTTCGTAGAATCCGAGTATCCCACCGGACTTGAAACTCGTCAACGTATAACTCAACCTCCCCAAGGCATCCAGTAGCTTATTTTTGTCGTAGTCGTAATCAACGAATTCATCTTTGGTTTCTGGGAATGGGGATACATAGTCTTTTCGGCCTGCGGAAGCTGCGTACATCTGAATGAGGTCTTGTCCCCATTTAAGTTGAAAGTTCTTTATTGATCCATTGTTGATACTCAAATAGTTCGTGATTGCTCGTAACGTCGAATAAAAGTTGAAATTCAACAGCTTTCGTTTCCCCTCATCGTCGTTGGAGCGTTGTACACTCCTCTCGAACGATGGTCTCACTAAATCTTTAATTTGTTGTATTTCATCGTGAAGGGAATCCGAATTTCTTCTCCCACATTCTTCCAAAGCACTGTTTACAGCCGAATCAAGTATACGATCGACCATATCCTCCTGCAATGGCAACAGAGGTTCCGGATTGCACAAAGCCCCCAGTCCAGGATTACCTATCGGAGTTCCATCGCTTCGAACACCGTTATCGTACAAGCGTCTCCCGGTAGCCTTGTCACATTTATTCCGTGCTCTCAATCGATCGGAAAACTTTTCCCACCGTTCGTCGAAAGAATCTGCAACTCTGGCACCGTCAATGATGGATCTTCGGAAGGCTCACCCGATGGAGGAGTCCGTGATGGCAGCCATACCCTGTTGGTCGTCGCCGATGGCATTGGCGTTGGGAGGAAACATGACGAATGATCCCAGTGCGGCAAAGTTTCTCCGGCTTATTGTGGTTTTTGGTGGGTTGAGAGCCTGGGATTGTAGCGCTATTAATGCAATAACAATAACTGTTGATTCGAGTCCGGTTGATAACATCATTGTGAGGTTGCTTGTTTCCCCGCGATTGATGGCGTGGGTTTGTTTTCACTCTTCGACGAAACCCCCTCCCCATTCGTTGTCGTCGAGCTCGTGTCGCAAAACAGGCAGCTCCTTACTGACAAGCACATAGTAGGAATAAATATGATTTTGCCGACTGGGTCTGGGACTACGTTCGAATCCCAACCCACCCATGATGTAACTACGGTATTTTTTTGATTTGACAAGGTAGCCCTCCTGTTGAGTTTCAATGAAAAAAAATCCACCTCAACAACGTTATAGGTATGGTATGGTACAAGTCAGTAGTAAAAGGGGGTTGTGTCGTTACACCCCCCCCTTTTCTTGGGGTATTTTCTATTACTGGCATTTGACTGACTTTGTCTTCTCTGTCTAGTCACGGATTCTTTTTCCGCTATTTCGACTGACTGTTGACATGTCATCATTGTCGCGTGACCAGTTTTTCCAGTATTGCCGATACGAAGATATTTTATAACTTCTCGCACAGACTGCTCGGGCGGCTAAGCATGCGGGACCTCTCCGAGAGCATCTTCGCCCCCTGTGGTCAAACCACGTCAATTTCCCTTTTTTCAATATTATATACTTACAGGTATAACTTATTCTTTAAACAAAAAAACCAAAAGGTATTTAAGGTAATTAAAGGAAATTTATAACGAGAAAACCTTTGGATCATTTGTTCATGGCAGCAGCGTCATCATGTTGTTGTTATTTTCTTTAAGCAGAAGTAATGACCCTCTATAGCAGTCTTCTACCCATCGTCTCATCATCATCATCATCATCATCATCATCATCATCTATCGTACCTCCACAGAGATGATACAATCCACGGAAGGAGGAGCGAATACATCAACAGTCAACGACGGTAATACCACTCAAAGTCACACCAATACGAAAATCTCAACCATTATTTTTGATGTTGATGATACCCTCTACGATGTTGGGACTGTAAGATCCTAGATGATCGTTTTGAACGAGATAGTCCGGGTCAACTATTTATTTCATTTGACTCTCATATAATTTTTAACCTCAATACAGGGCTTCACAGCTCATCGCAATACCGACGGTGCCACATCGTTCATGATCGATAAGCTACACTTCTCCTCAAGAGAAGAGGCCCAAATGTTGAGGGACGTGTACTTCGCCCAGTATCATTCCACCGCCAAGGGCTTGACCGCTGCAGAAGCCGATGGCAAACTCCCTCCACTTCCAGATGGTGTTAACCTTCCTTCGGGACGGACGAATCGATTCGATCCGGAAGAATTGGATGAATATTGGGCGGAACGACTGAACTTCTCGTTGCTGGGTGGGCCCGATCCCGAATGTGTCAAAACCTTTGAATTGATAAGAAACAAGAATTACGGAGATTTGACAATTGTGGGGTTTTCGAATGGACCCAGAAAGTATGTCTCTCGAGTAATGAGGGAAATTGGTTTGGATTTGTACTTTACACCCAATAACTTGTTTGCGGTGAACGACGTGCTTCCCTACTGCAAACCAGATTTGGGGTCATTCAAGTCAGTTTTGGACAAAGTGGGCGCATTGCCCCAGCAGTGTATCATTGTGGAGGATTCGATGAAAAATATCCGTGCAGCCAAGGCGTTGGGGATGACAACTATTTTGGTTGTGGGCAAGGGCAGACGGCGTGAGGGTAGAAATGGTGCGCTGCAGCAGAACCCGATGATGTGGAAGCAACCAAGGCTGGAGATATTCCCGATGAATCAGACCCGGCTGTTGATGCCGTCGTGGAGGTGGCTTCAGAGGTTCGAAATGTCTTGTCGCAATGGTTCAATTTGAATCTTAGTAATAGATAATGACTTCCTATTATGTATTATTAATATCGTTTCATTTTGATGTCTTTATAATATTCTCACCTCCTTCAAGAGTAGTTCACGAAGTTTATCAGTCAAAGGCTCGAGAGACAGAACTCTCAAGGTCGATGTCATTGAACTCATCTAATAAGGACGAATTTGCTTTTGTAGTCACAGATTCGATCACATGAGGTTTGCGAATGTGTCCGTTGAGCGTGATACCCCATGAATCATCTCGATTGCTTTCGGTCCAATGAGAAATCGCTTCTCGAGATTTCCTGATCAAGCATTGCTTTCGAAAATTGTGTTGCTCTCTTCGTTTCACAGTACTAGAAATACTTTGCGTCTCGTGCTGAATAGATGAATCTGTCGATTCGTGTTGTTGATTTTTTACCCTGCCCCTACCCACCATTGTCTTCTTATATCCCCCAGCATTTCGCGAATTGTGTTGCTCTCTTCGCTTGGCGGTACTAATACTTTGGGTCTCTTGAATAGATGGTAACTCCGGTGATGACAAGTATTCGGGTTGATTATTTCTCACTGTTCCCCTTCTCATCGCATTGTTAGTCCCCTCGACATTCTGCGACTTGTAGTCATTCCCAGTGCTGGCGATTCCTGAGCGGACCGATGAATCTGTCAGTGATTTATTTGAAAAATAGGGGTCGGCAGTCAAGTAGTAAGATCCAACTCTTGACGAAATGTCGGTGTCGTCGTCTTTTTTTCGCAATCGTTTCATCGGGTTTGTCCCACCAAACAATGCAGAAGAAAGAGTCGTGATAACGGTTGAATCTTGATCTGCGGTGAGGACAGATCCTGATTGATCATCCTCTTCATTCATGTCCGAATATTCTGAGTATTGAGAGTAATCAGATGACAGACCCGCAGACGATGCGTTGTCGTCAAAATCATAGTCTAACAATTCAGCCAACTGGGTTTTCAGGTACAGAGCGTGACGAAAAAGTGAGAATCTGAAGTGAACTGTGAAACCATACGAAAGCAACCGTACCGATCCTAACGATCCATTCGAACTGTGGTGTGAACTTTGGTGATAGAGTGAGAAGAACGATCGTCTATTGATACCAGAATATAGACCCTTGACGTAATAGTAGTAACTTCCGATACAATTCAAAAGACTTCCTACACAAAGGAAAAGTACTCGAAGAATTGCAATTGAAATTAGCCAAGAGAACACGAACATTAATGCACCAGAGCGTGTTGAAGATGGCTGAGGTGCGTGGTTGAATTCACGATCAGCCCCATCCCCAACTGAGTCGTAGCGGTCGGCTTGAACTCCGGGGACGAGGAGGAGAAATGCTCCTGAAACTATGCGATGTTTGAAGATTGACATTTCGATTCGATTTTGAATCGGCGTAACACTGAAAACGGAAACGTAAGTGATGCGGCGTTGCCGATGAATGTTGTTTTTGTGGAATGACACGTAGTGACACCACGATTATTTCCGGATGACCAACAAGTCATAGGGGCACTTGATACTCGATAAGAGTGGAGTTGAGGGATCTCTCAATAATTGTTTCGCAAATTATTGGAGCGTTCCCAAAATTCATTTGTGATTTGTGATTTTGTGATTTTTTCACAA
>JALLPF010000467.1:0-10135 GCA_036939455.1 Cyclotella distinguenda | reverse complement strand
AGAGAGAAGAAGTGGGACGAGGAGACCCTCCAGCCCCAATGCCCGCAGGGCATTGGGACAATTCTTAGTAGGTAGATGCGCACGTACTAATACATGCGTACAAAATATTAGTATAAGTAGACTTACCGTAGGTGTATAGACCTGCCTATTTACCCGAGTCTTCACCCGGCAACCTCCTCCACCAAACATCATGGATTCATGGTTGATTGAGGTTGATGGTTGTTCTACCATGATGTAATACTCGATAAAATAAGCATCATAAAGTCCGAATTCATCATGAAAATCAAATCATTCGATATGTCAGTTCTGATTTCATTCGTTTCGTCGAGAATACTTCTTTTTACTAGCTTCTCCAGAGCGGGAATGATCTTCAGTAGGAAATCGCTCTTGGAACGTGCAGTTTATTTATCTTCAGCGGGTCACAGGGGAAACACCAGTCTATCAATAACGTCTAGCCCATCTGACGATGTTTTACTTGATGGAAAATCAAATATCTGCTTGGACCATGGTGATGACAACGTAAATGCCATCAAGAAGCAGGGGTTGCATACCGTGATGGTACATCGCAACAAGCAATCTTTGGCATTCAGGGAAGGAGCCCAGCTGGTCTTTAGTAAATCGATTGCGTCAACATTTACCGAAGCCTTAAATTGTGACGATGACCGTCATATTGACGAAGGTATGTGTCATTTCTCCATTCAATGAGATATTGGTTCATTTTCATTGCCTCGATTTTCTTTACGTTGCTTTCAAAAAGAATAGAACGATCATTCGTTAACTCAAATGGGTGGTCGATTTCTCTCAGGTCACGATATTCCTTTTGGTTCATTGGTTGCGGTGGTAGTTAGCGGGGATTCGTCGGATAGCGGCACAAGTGTGCCTAAGAAACGGAATAAAAATTCCACAAAAACTGTAGATAAGGAGTTTTCATCCTACAGTCATATCATGCTCTCAAACAATGATGAGGGTTCACATAGGGACGCAATACACAAATCGCAATTGATTGGGTATGGCTTCTACAATCCTTTTAGCATGTATAGGGTTCGTATAGTACTACATGAAACGACTCATCCCGATCTTACGAAGGAGATACGTTCCATCAGAAAAAAAAATCAAATCGGTAATGATGCAGATACTTCAATGGACTTAATTTTATCAGAAGAAGAACGCGTTGTTCAACGGATTCTGAAAAGAAGAATTCTTGATGCAATATACCTTCGTCTAGGATTAAATTTACCATTACCAGGGGTGACAGACACCTATCGACTCGTCAACGGAGAAGGCGATGGACTATCAGGACTTGCTGTTGACGTTATTGGGGGGACTGCAGTGATAGTCATGTCATCTGCGGCATGGTGCGAGATCCACAAAGAAAGCGTCTTGGTCGTATTGAAGGAAGCGCTGGAGAACCACCAATGCTACAAAGATTTAAAGGTTGACATTATTTGGCGAACAACTCCCGCGAGGTTGATCCAAGACGGATACGAGATCAACGACAATGAAACAACGGGGAATGATGCTTCGGTTGTTGCTACAGAGTGTTCTGTAAAGTATGTCGCGTATCCATACTCCAAAGGTCAAAAGACTGGCTTCTATTGCGACCAACGTGAAAATAGATTGATGATAGCGAATTTCTGCGACAACAAAAGAATCTTAGACCTTTGCTGCTACAACGGTGGGTTTGCTCTGAATGCAATGATACGAGGGAATGCGGCATCTGCCATCGGAGTTGATTCATCACAAGATGCAGTCGATTCTGCTATTGCTAATGCGAAGGTGAACGGACTGACCGATAGCGACATTTTCTTCGTGCGTGATGATATAGCTATATTCATGAAGAAGGAAATGCAATCCACAAGCAATGAATATGATGTTATCATTCTCGATCCTCCTAAGCTTGCACCATCTGTTTCCTCTCTTCCGAAGGCGTCCAGAAAGTACCATTCTCTGAACAGAGATGCAATAAATTTGATAAACAAGTCACAAGGAGGATTGTTACTGACATGTACTTGCTCTGCTGCGATGACTCAACAAGACGGCGGTCGATATTTTCTAGAGATGGTAAACTCAGCGGCCCTATCAGCGAAAAGACAGGCGACACTTTTAAGTGTTACTGGCGCTGCCCCGTGTCACACACAGTCACCCGTGTCGTTCCCAGCCGGAAACTACTTAACTTGTGCGCTATTTTTCATAAGTCCGGCGAATTGAGGACTTGAACATAAGTTTATTTGCATTAGCGAATCAAGTAGTATACAGTATCTTGCTTAGTGTTGCTTAGCCCTCTCTTGGACCTCCTTTTATTCCCAGTACACACAGACCTCCAATTTCCATTTCACATCTCCCTGTTTTCGGGTTATCCTGATCTTCTTTTGTCAGCCCACCCTTCTTCATAATATGACCGTTGGTTCTACCCTGACTTTGTTTATCTCCTTTCTGTGGGCCCAACTCTCCGTTTACTTTTCCATTTTTATCGCGGAGTTCTGTTCTAGACGCGAAGCAGGACTTCGTCAGAATACAAGAGCTCAACGTATGGCTCAGATTCGTCACCTCAGCGGGTGCGGGTGTAAATTTCGACTCACACTCTTCTTTATTTATCGGTTTCGTTTCTGGTTCTCGTCGCAGTCTCGGGAACATAAAGGCCTGATCGCCCTCGATATTACCGTCTACACAACAAAATGGGCATAATATGCTACCGACAGAGATTTCTTCACACTCAAACACAGAAATCGCGGAGAGAATGATGCTGGCGGCGCACGAACGATGAACAGTGTGCTTCAGTCGACAAGGAATCTCCCTCACCGTTCGATCAATAGAGAGTGGAACTGAACAATAGATGCACTTCTGTGAGTGATCTGATGGCACTTCTCTCAATGCCCCGGAAAGATGATCGTAAAGGGGAACATTATGCATAGCGTTACTATCCAATGCTAACAAACTTTGGTAATCGGCTGGACTCAAATCACGGAACTGGAGCTGGGATAATATTTCGTTTTTCTCTCTTAGTCTGACGCTTATTTTTGGAACCCATTGAGCTGGATACTGCGTCACAGAAGCCATGAACCACGGGTGCGAAAAATCATGAGATAAAGTAGTCACCGCTCCTCCATCAAAGCATCGTATGCATATATCTGTTGAAGGGCAAACCGCACATCGAACGAATTGATTTCGGATTGTCACACGGCAATGCAGGCATCGCAACGTCGGCAGCGTTCTAGTTGCTGTTTTTGACTTCCCTTTCTCGCCACCTTTATTCAATAGAAGCTTTGTATCAACGTTACACGCCGAGCGGCACAAAGGGCACAGCACTTGTTTTTTCTCTGAACGAGCATGAGATTTGAAAACTAAGAAACAATTCGAATGAAAGCTAGATCCACAGGAGCTGCAAAAGCAGAGGAGATTTTCCATCAATTCTAGATTTGTCATGGAGTTCTGGCAAATTGGGCACCTTTCATCGATTCCTAATTCTTTCCTCGCTGCAATTTTCTGATCCGGGGACTCGCTTTTATCATCTACTTTCTGTGCCGACGATCTATTCGCAGCGGCTCCTCTCCTGAGGAACTCATGACTTCTGATTTTTGATGTTTGTCCAGTTCCATCATTTCGATGACTCTCTGACAAAATATTTTCGACATCATCCTCTGTAACCCTCAGTTTCCATGAGAGTGGATTTGATGTTGACAGACGAAGTATCTTAATCAACACAAAGAGGATGTGATCACAATTTTTACCCTTAGATTCACCGCCTCCGCACGAACATCGATGAAAAGGAGAAGAAATCCAAACCTTGTAGACGTTATCAGATTTTGTTTCGGTGCGTAAAACAAACAAAAGGGGCCCATTCCTGCTGACGAGGTAAAATTTGGACCTATCAAGGGTAGCGATATCTTTCTCCCACGTCTCTGGGGGTCCATTGTGAGACTTACCCCT
This sequence comes from Cyclotella distinguenda, assembly GCA_036939455.1. Classification (NCBI taxonomy): domain Eukaryota; phylum Bacillariophyta; class Thalassiosirophyceae; order Thalassiosirales; family Thalassiosiraceae; genus Cyclotella; species Cyclotella distinguenda. The sequence goes on along the minus strand of JALLPF010000467.1, from coordinate 6,208 downwards.
CCCCTCTTGCTGAATTCTTGGATTCATAGTAACCAGCACCACAGTATCATGTTGTACTATCAAGAGCTTCACGGTGCTGTAATTGGTTGACGAGTCCGATGTAGTGCAACATATTTTAATTTTGAAACCCTCTAATTTGAAATACTCGTTGCCGACTCTCTCGTTTGAAGCGTATTGAAACCGAGTCTGAAATGATTACTTTGCTTAGTAATACCGAGTAGGATGGCTCAGAGCTTTCATTATCAAACAGCATCGGGACGGTTTCGCCGAAATCAACCTGATAGCTACCAAAATATTCATGGTGCGGTGGATAGAAACTCACCATCGGAAAATGTAGCCGTCAGTTTGAAGAAAATAAGGCGTGCTTCTTCTATTGGCATGGTGTTCGCGCAAGGTGTTTTGTGCGGAATAAGTATTCAAACTCTTCATCAGGAGTTCATAGTCCATTCTACAGAGAACGAGTCACAGAGGCTTTACTTTTTGTTGATCAGTATAGTACTCACCGGTGCTCTCTGTATGATCGAAAAGGTGCAACTAAATAGAGATCCGCGGCATTTAGAAAGTAACTCACACGTGTTAGTGTTGATATATTTTGTCGCATTGGTCATTACACTGACGAGCGCTGCCGCGGAATCTCGTAACAGGCAGACCGATAGCTCAAAGGAGTCAATTGCAAGGGCGATTTTATGTATCATCGGATGGATCGTTTCTTGCATCCAATTCTACAGACGGCTCAAAGATAAAAATAGTAGTTGATCATTCTTTTGTTGTTTGATGTTCCTGATGTACTTTCCTAATTATCCCAGCAGCCGGGGCTTTCATCCGATGGATCGACGCAAATGCACAACGGTACTTCTCTACAATAATCACAAATGCCCCTACCTGAGCAGTTCGAGGGACAGACTAGATCTGGGCATACTGCGGCGATTCTAGGACATTTTACAGAGTATCCCAAGCCCACATTGATCACTTCTCCGTGATATTTACAAGGAAAAGATTTCCCTTGAACTAAGAAGCTCAGCGACATGTCATTAGAATTGCATATGGTTTCTAGACACACAGGTGTTCCGGCATCAGTCTCGTAACATCTGCTGCTGTCATCAAAAAATTCCCCTAAAAACAGCGTCGAGATTCTGGTCTTCGAGGAGCAAGAAGATAAATGTTTTGATCTCATTGGACAATGATAGACATCGTCGTATGGAGATCCAGAATCAGGATTCGACGGAGTGAAGTACTGGAATTTGGGAGGAGGCTTTACGTATCGGTTCGTGTCACACCCTGCTTTGTTTCGGTGAGTAAAGTCGCATCCTTTTCTAGTATCATCCGATGTGTTGCAAAAATACCCGGTGGAATAATCAGGAATTCTTCCTTTTGAAATGCATTGTTCATAAATAAAGCCACATCCAGCGGCCCGCCCAAAAGATGGGGTTGTTGCAGAAGTGAAATTGGCTTTGTACCACGAAGAATCCTCCAACAGCGCAAGAGACAATGGTGATATTGCAAAAGCGGCATCAGCATTATGCGACAATGACGTCATGTCTTCGTCGAAATGATATCTGAGGTCCAGTGACGAAAAAACACAGTTTTCTTCACTATCTGGAATAGGCGGATTCAGTCTAGCACCGGTCATACTCTGACAATCAAAGTGATTACGAACAACCTGTCTGACGGTGGGGGTTGAGATTTCATAGTACACATCTCCGTCTGTCGCCGTTTGCTGCTGAATGATGTTGGACAAAAAGATCTTGTGTTCTCCCTCGTTGTCGCAGGAAACATCCAAAAGTCGTCCACCCCAAGGAATGCCGAAGTCGTTTCGGAAAAACTGAAACAAAGATGGTTCGAGGCCGAGGAACTTTCCAACCAAATTAGTGGTTGTTGCAATCTGTCTTAACAACTCTTCGTCATAAACCTTGTCATCTCGAAGGTCTATTTCGTCAAGACAAATTGAAAGGGAACCGACCAAGGGTCTCATATTCTGGTCGAAATGACAAACACTCACAATGGGCTTATCGTCAACAGCGCATGAAGACTGCTCCCTTGCTGCAACATATATTACAACATCAGTATCAGGAATACCTTCAGTGAGATCGTTCTCGGGGATAAGTGATGTTCCGCAAACCAGTACATTTGGAATGATATTTTCAATAGAATTCTGGATTGTTAAGAGCTCGCCCCAAAAATTTGAAACAGATGGAAATACTTCATCAACAAGAGCTTGGATTTTAACGTGCGTTGAATTGTGTTGAACTGTCTCAGCAGAATTGTGCTCCATTTCATTTAATAAAGTGGATATTGATGATGTATCGAAATGAATGCGTAGTGGCCGGCGCTTCTTGTCAAAGGCTATCGTCAAACGGCGACTTTCCACGTCCTCAGAAGGAGGAAGCTCCAACCAAAGATGATTCACTCGTCTCCTCCTTTCCAAATGTACCAGCTGATGTTGGATGTGAAGCGAACGACCAATCAGGTGGCTCTTCGTAAAATTTGCACTCCATGAGGGAGTGACATTGTCTCCTCGTCCATAGATGAAGTCATCTGTTGGGGAGAAGTCTTTACTCCTGCGAGGAACAATACTAGGTCCCCATGTTGGACACATATTGGTAAAATTGTCTGAAGAAATATTCGCAGCCAAGGCGCCATCTTTGCTGATGATTTCTGCTTCGGTCAACGCCATAATCTTCCTGTTCTCTCCTGCAGATAACAATTCCTCTAATTCCGACAAAGAACTTTCGTCATTATTTGGATCATGCTCTCGAGATTTGAAAAGTGAAGAAAGAAGACCCAGTGGGTCATTTCCTTGGACATCATTTTCCGTTGCACTAATTCCATCTGTGATTGGCTCGACTTCGTCAGTTGTGGGCGATTCTGTGTCGAACAAAAATTGATCAATAGATATTGAAGGGCTCATTGTGGGTGCATCGGTTGCTGCACAAATGGGGTCCTCGTCATCTATCCTTTCAGGAGGATAACACGACTCAAATAATGGTCTTGTATGGTGGGGTAATGGTGCATGAGCAACACCACTGAGACAAAAAAACTCGATTTACTAACCTTACTTACCTCCACTGACATCCAAGCTCGGATCCTGCACATTCTTCATCGGTATCAAATCGTTTGCAACTGCATTCAGTAACGTTTGGGAGCATTGTCATCCCCATGCGTCGAACTAATTCGTCTTCGGACAATCCATCCAGTATTTCCTCCTTCCGGTACACCTTCACGAATGAAGCTCGAGCCCCGTGAAAGGACCGATCCGTCATTTTGTACATTCCGTCTTTCTTTTCCCTGGTGAGGAATGCGAAATAATCTGCAGCAGTTGGTCCCTTGGGTCCTGTAATCATGGCGCCTCGGAGTTTGAATCGCAAAGGTTCGTGTTTGGCGTAAAGATCCTCTCCATTGTCTCCATTTCGGTCTCTCCATTCATCGCAGAATTCATTTCGTTCTTTTGTATGGTACAGCATGTCCATGTCCTGAACCACCTGGTTATGTTTGGGATTCCAACGTTGAGATAGCGACAACATCTCTTTGCAATAAGGATACTTCAGACAAAACGGATAAGTCGCTGGAGTGTACGGAATAACTGGAATGAAATGTCTCTGGGTAAACATTAAATCAACGTGTCGTGCGACCAAGTGGTAAGAATTGGTAACCATGAACCATTCCGTTTCGACCTCTGCGGCACATAAATCTAGAAAATCTGGAGCTGAAAAGAACAGAGACATGATCATAACATGAGAGCTTCATCTCAGCAACCATACAGAATCATGTCATGTGTTTCTCTCACCATCTCGAAACTGCAATGTTACAGGTACTCTGGTGTATAAAGTATAATCATGATCATTGGAAATCGAGGGAGGAATCATTATTATTATTCGGTCAAATGGGTGGTCTCTGTAATCAAGCGATTTGATAAGGTTCAAGGAACGGTCGAATAACCACTCAGATACAACTCTGAGATGAATGTGATCGTTCGAAAAAAATGTTAGTAGATGTAACTGGCATCGGGCACAGAGGACAAGAATGGCAATCTTGACGACCTAAACAAAAGTTTGACGTACAACGTGATCTTTATTTTCGTAGGGTCCCATGGCGAATACAGCTTCGCTCCGTGGATAACGTATTCGGGACCGAGGTGACGAGGAATTATATTCGTCGCGGCGTAGTTGCTTATTGCTTTTGTGTACTTGTACGGTTCCTCCTCTTTCCACCGATTCGCCCATTTTGTCAGCATGGCAGTGTTATCGGAGAGAGTAATATTTTCGCCCTCTTCGTTGAGCATAATCTTCGGCGCTAGCTGAAAGTTGGTTATACTGACGGTGTTAATAGTCGGGATGGTTAGATTCTAAATGTAGGGAATATAGCCGGTCCTTACCTTCGGCACGATTCCAAAGGTTCCTTAAAAATATGCACGAAGTTACATAATGATGAGGATGGGACGAGTCAGCACATATCAGTTCAATTAATGTCCGACAATAAATTACAAACCTTCGACCCACATCTGAGACATGCGATAATCATAAGGAATGGAATTATACGGGCACGATGCCTCGACTTCGAGTTGGCCGACGATGCGTTCCAGAAGTGGATGGGACGTGTTGTAAATACCGTTGCCGTTCGTGTGGTGGATCAACGAAATGGGGATGAGCTCGTAAAAGGAATCCCTTGCGAGAAGATGTATGATGATACATGAGGTGATTCCAAATTCAGAGGGCGTGAAAAAATGATGAGAAAAGCTCACCATTTATCCCCATCGTATTGTCTGGGATCACAGCAACATGCAGTAAGCATAGAATGTCCCAAACGCGAGGAACAAACCATAAACGAGAACTTACGCTCCCAAGACAGCAAACGGCCTGTGTTCATCAATCTCACTCAGAATAACATCCAACCAATAATGCTTGACAGGAACGCTGTCTCCCTCCATCAAGTAGAACCCATCATAATTACCCCACTCTCCGGACTGAATAATTCGAAATGCCGCTTCAAATTGTCGATTCGGTCCGTTGACCTGGATCGAATGTGACGACAGTAAAATTTTCATCGAATCTCAAGGAGAAAGAATGCGAGATTTGGGGATGAACGATCTCACCCAATTGTACAACTCATCCTGAGCGGAGGGGATGTACAAGTCCAGTTCGGGTGGTATATTCGCCTCGATGGCATAAACGTTATCAAAGCACAGGCTCCACCCCCCCGGACTGAAGAAAACATCCATGATTTGATCCACAGCCCGAACCGCCAGCGGACTCTCCGAATAGGTCTGACTATAAAACAAGAATAAATCAGCGGAGGTCTTACCAAGCCCATCCCCGACATCATCAAATGAGGCTCTCGTCTTTGTCCGTCGGCATCTTCGGTTCGAACCTCTCCTTACCCAAGAATCATCCTCCTCGCACTCCCACTCCGTCCCGTTACCATTAACAGCGTCAAACACCTCCCACTCCTCCTTTCCCAAATCACCAGAGGCGGCACGACACGGCACCATTCCATTCCAACACTCGAATGTGGAGGGCAACTCATCCGAATCAAACTCGCAAAAGGGTCGGACCACCGCCAGACGGGATCCCTCCGTTCGATCCCGGCGAGTCTGTATCTCTATTTTGGCAAGAGTGTGGGTTGACGCCGCGGTATAGTAAGATGAGGTGACGTAAGGGTGAGTCAAGACAAAGTCAGGTCGGTCCAATCGGGTGAACTCCTCGCCGAGTCGCAGCAAGGCTTGGTGGATGAATCGAAGGGAGAGAAGGAGAGGGAGGGCCAGCGACAGTCGAATCAGCCGTGGACATTGAGAGGTTGGCGAATCCTCTGTCGAGTCTAGCAATAAGTCACGGGAGGGACGGATCAATCGATCGGTTTGGACAGTTGTGAATGTTGCCTCGGCGTGTTCGTTATCGTTGTCGCTGGCTTCGTTGAGGTATTTTTTGATGATGCCGGTGTAGGGCGTTGAAGTCTTGCGCGGCTTTGATGGGCCTTTTGTCATGGTGAATGTTTGCTGGATAGATTAGATTAGATGCCGTGTCGTCTCGTGAGGTTACGGCGTAGTTCTTTCTTTATTTCACCGAGGTCATGGAAGTCTGGCATTATCTATACCTTTAATTAATGAAAAAATAGTCAGACTACCCCCACCGTCAATTTTTACATATTCCAGTATAATTAAGTAGCTGCATCGGGTCACTAGAGAATAAGGTAGACTCGTTGGCCGTGGCCCACA
>JALLPF010000466.1:0-10237 GCA_036939455.1 Cyclotella distinguenda | reverse complement strand
CACCAAATCATCAAATCATCAAATATCAAATGAATTTCGGGTTCGCTCCATTATTGTATCAAAGCAACGCATCTAACAAATATAGTGTGATCCCTGAACTCCAATTATATCTATTACACTACCAATGGTTTCAAAAAAATCTGAATCGAATGCCTATTTTTTATGTAAGTTCTCGTAATAGGCTTCCTCTAGTTTTGATTCGTAATCAGATACCATGCTTGTTATTTGACTCTCCATGGACTTAATGTGAGACTGGAGGCGGCTTTCCTTGTTTTTCTGGAGCTCGAGCGTATTATTGAGCTTATTCAATTCCGACTTGTGCTTTCGTCTTTGCTTCTCGAACTCCTTCTTGCATTCAGACAGTAGCTTTTGTAGTTGTTCGGCATCGTGCTTATCTTTTAATTCAAGTTTGAGCTTTTCAATGTAAAGCGTGAGGTCCGCGATCTCGGCTTCTCTTTGAAGGCTCAAATCTTGTAATTGTTGAGAAAATTCCGCTTCTGTTCTCTTGATGATTCCATCGATATCAAGTCCGTCCTTCGAATTCCTCACTTCAAGGTCCTGTATCTGCTTGAGTAAGTCATCTTCCCTCTCTTGCAGAGCCTGTTCTCTTCGCTTTGCGTCGCGTAGCTGCTCCATGTACGACTCTTCCTTCTCGCGGGAGGCCATCATAACTTCCTTCCGTAGGTCTCTCATTTCCTTGAGGTGCGTATTCTGATTATCTAAAATCGTCTTTTCGTAGTCCTTTTTGATCTCTCGAACCTTGAGATTGTAGACATCTTCCTTCTCTTGGATGGCCCAGTCCTGTTTCTTCTTTGCTTCCCAAAGTTGTGTTTCGTGACCATCGCGCTTTGCTTCTAAGTCTTTGATGCGTCCTTTCAAATCCCGAATCTCCTTAAGATAACCATCTTCCTTCTCTTGAAGTTCTAGAACCTGCTTCTTGGCGTCACGAAGCTGATGCGCGTACAGTTGGTCTTCATTTGGAGATTGTCCCGACATTGCACTCGCCATGTTCCTGATCTTCCTTTCCAAGTCAGCAATTTGATCACAGTAGTAACCATCCTTCTTGACCAATTCATCGTGTGCGGCGTTGAGCTTCTGTAGAAGTGATTTCTCTCTGCTGGATTGACCCGGTGCCACACTCTCCAAGTCCCTTACCTTCTTCTCCAAATTGATGACTTGATCGTGGTAGTAATCATTTTTCTTGTTCAATTCATCTCTTGTGGCGTTGAGGTCCTGTAGAAGTGAATACTCTTTGCCTGTCTGTCCCGGCGTCGCACTCTCAATATCACTTATCGTCTTTTCCAAGTTGGTGACTTGATCACGGTAGTAATCATCTTTCTTGCTCCAGTCGTCCCTTGCGGTGTTGAGCTGCTGTAGTAGTGAATACTCTTTGCTAGTCTGTCCTGATATCATATTATCCATATCCCTAATCTTCTTTTCGAGGTTGGCGACTTGATCACGGTGGATTTTGTCCTTCTTGATCAATTCGTCCCTTGCGGAATTGAGCTGTTGTAGAAGTGAATACTCTTTGCCGGACTGTCCCGATGTCATATTTTCCATATTCCTTATCTTCCTCTCCAAGTCAGCAACTTGATCACGGTGGATTTCATTCCTCTTGTTCAATTCATCCCGAGCAGCGTTGAGCTGCTGGAGAAGCGCGTGCTCTTTGCTTTGATTCGAGCCCCGTTCATACATCTCGCTTTCCAATTGCTTGATATGAAGACGGGCTTCGCTCAACTGATCCAACAGATCTATCTCCCTCTTTTCAGCGTCTCTTCTAATTGTATCCACCACCTTACCAGCATTGAGAGAATCGTCACTTCCACGGTGTTTCTTCGTTCCGTAAAACGATACTTCCACACCTCCACCATGAGCATCTTCCAATTCTTGCTCCAACATCCCAAGTTTGTACTGTAAGGAGACAATTTGAGAGAGTAAATCGGCCTTATTTGCTCTTTCCTTTTCCAACTCGCCTTCTATATCGTTAATTGTCTCTCCATGTTCCTTTCTAATGGCTGCGTTGTATTTACGCATCTGATCCGCTTCTCTCATAGCATTCTCAAGCTGAATTTGCAGATGTGCGTGGTTGTCAGAGCTCAGATTCGAGCCCGCTGGGATCAATTTAGATGTCTGCAATGACGAAGTCACAGAGAATGATTCATTTATTCCAGTTGCCTCCTTAAGCAGACTCTTCAATTGTTTGACTTCTCCCTCTCTCTTGATCAACTCTGATTTCAATTCGTGCTCCGAATTCTGAACACCCCAGCTTATTTCCGTCAATGATCGAATTTCACCCTCTAGTTTCGACTTCTCCCGCTTCCACCCATCCTCTTTAGCAGCAAAACTTTCTTGTTGTTTCATTTGAATTTCTCTTCTTTCGATCGAAGAATACGCTGAATGTTCCGCCGACTTGGCCTTGAACTTTTCAATCTCAACGGTGGCCTTTTCAAGACTGACTCTTAACGATTTGACTTCTTGTAGATGATTATATACAGACTCACCCTGAGATTTTTGAGTTGAATTCAGCTTCGCTTCAAGTTCCTTAATCTTGATTTCGAGTTCAGCCGATCGTTTTTTCTCTTCCTTGATCTCTTTGCTTTCACATTCAGCTAATCTCTTCTTCTCTTCACCAAGCTCGACAATCGACCTGTCACGCTTGGCAATAGTTTCTTCCAGATCTTTTAACTGTCGTTCTAATTCAGAGGATCGCCTCTTTTCTTCAGCGAGCTCACGACAGAGCTGTGATTCGCGTTCACTAGAGGAATTCTTGTCGTCGCGGTCTTTTGAATGGAGATCGTCGATTTGGCTCTGCAACTCGGCAATTCGTGTTCGTCCTTTTTCAATCTCTTCGTTGAGCATTTGTTCGCGATCAGCCAATCTCCTTTTCTCCTGCTCTAACTGCAACTCTCTTTCCTTTGCTACTCGCCGCTCTTCTATCAGTCTGGCCTCGAAGCTGCTTTGAATCCTTATTTTATCCTCCATCAAGTTCCTCGTCTTTTCGTCGATACTCAACTTCAATTGTATTTCCGCCTGTTCCTTTTCCATTTTCAGCATCCGCATTTCACTCTCAGTTTTTTCCTTGGCCGTCCTCATTTCTTCGAATTGTTCTTTGCTCACTTTGTCATCTGGTTGCCGAGATTCAACTGAATGATGGGTTGTTGTAAGATGAGGATGAGGTGTTTCACCAGCAGCGTCCCTGGTTGTGCTCTCTCTATCATCACGGGTCTCTTGGTAAGATTCCGAGACAGATCGATTCGAGGATGATTGTGTTCGTTGGGAAGATGCCATCAAACGTGGGCTCATAGGAGGCAAAGAGCTCCGAGGAGATTGATGATGTAGGCTCGATATGGCTACATGGCTCTTTTTCTCTTGCAATGGATTGATTGTGGCGGCAGCGGGGTCTTGAGCATCCCACGAGAAAGACCGGTTAGTTCTCATTTTTGGAGTTGGATCCAATTGAAGATCTGACCTGTAGTTGACCGGCTTCATACCCGCTAATGTATCGGTAGCGTCGTTTCCATCGTTGCCGTTAGATGACCTCGGCGAGGATATGATGAGGTGATTGCTATTCGTGAGTGAATTGCTCGTCAGGGGGTCACTCAAGATACTGCGATTATCCCATGACAAATCCTTCGGGGAGTACAACGTACTGGGATTGTTGTTCGAGGCTGTGGCGGTGGCGGCAATGCGATGTCCCAGCGTAAACTTATTGGGATTATTCACGGGAGATACACCTAATTTGTTCCACGCATCTTGTCTTTTTGAAATCCTAGATGACAAAAGAAGTTTCAGTATCATCCCTTATCAGTACTCAACGAGATAAAAACATACTGAATTTCGGCCTCACCTGTCTCTACCCAAACTAAGCTCAGTGCTCCTTCTCATTTCCCGAGTCTCGTTTCCATTCCCTTCCTCCTCATCTGTCAATAAATCTCCGAACGAGATCATAGCAGGGCTTCCTCCTCCAACTCCATGAAAATCCACTGGATATGCTCCATTATTTCCACTACCCTTGATAGAATTGTCCATGTGAGTACTCGTATCCATGGTAATGTCATCTTCGAACGAGGAATACTTGTCTCCGTTACTTCTGGGACTCGCAAACGCTGTGGAAGATTTAGCATTGACGGCATTGCTCAAGTGTAATCCCTTTTTCATGACATGATTGGCAATTTGGTTGGCCACGTCGGTGTGATTTGGGTAGGATGCGTTCTGGGCTAGTTTGAGCGGGGTGTTTCCGTCCTTGTCCTGAACAAAGTTGGCAGGTAGTGAGTAGCGTGTGAGTGAATGAAACAATTGAAATGAGTGACACATATGGAGTAGTGATCACTTGTCACTTGATAACAAACAATGTATCATTAACCAATCGAATCGATGCGTCACACAGAGACAATCAGCCATCGGAACTCACCCTCGCATTCGCCAGATCTGCGGTGGCCACCAACATCATCTCCACCACGCCTCCCCCTCCCCCTCCACCCCCTCCACCAGGATTGGGCCCCCACTGCCCCAAGTAATGCAAAGGTAACATGCCCCGAGGATCACCGTACATGCTCCCCATGGGAAAGCTCATGAGCAGTGCATAAACGCATTCTCTGCTGCAGCGCGCCCCACACGCGTAGTGAATCGGCAACAAACCCTGATGGTCCCTGGTGCGCACCGAGGATGGATGCAGTCTGAGAAGAAGACGCAGAAAAGTGTGGGGAGGGGCCAGAGCACAGGTCGAATGAATCGGAAGGAATCGCCAGAGAATCTCGGTTTTATCGCTGGTTTGGTTGTACCTTACCACCCATGTGGCAGCATCGTTTGCTACGGTCTCTCCGCGTTCGAGGGAGGTGATTATGGTTTGACAGATTCTGGTGGCAGTATCCCAGTCGGATTTGCCAATGGCCTCGTACAGTGGGGTGCAGGATGTGTCGTAGTCGACCGATTGATCGGATGAGGAGTAGGAGAGGACTGCCGGGGAGCCATTCGATTTGTTGTTGTTGTTGGCTGTGTTGATATTTGGCACTCCAGCTCCTGAGTAGACAGAGTCGACTACGCTCCCAGTCATGACAACCTTTACTATTTTCTCTACTGTTGCGTTGGAATCGGAGGGCTTGGATAAAGTATTTTCGTTTCTATTCTTGTTGTAAAACGTAAAACCAGAGCCGAGCTTGGATCACGATTCCTAGCAATTTTGACAATCGAGGATGGAGAGTCACAGATGTGATTCTCTGCGGTGCTCTTTGCTGATAGTCTTGGGTTGGTGCATCTCTCCACAATACTATCCAATCACAGCGTAGTGAACGCTATCGTTTCTGTCTATAAAAGTAGGCATTAAACCTAACGCCCGACACAGTGAAGTTCTTATAATAATATAATAAAGTAGTATAAGTAGTATGGTGTCAATGTATCAAAAGATTGGCGTCATATTCAAATTCGTCGATTATGACCTCAGACGGAATCAGTACGTATTTGAATTGGAGCCAACAGAAATCGACGAATTTTGAGTAGAACTCCTGTTAGAAAAAACTCTTTCGCGTCTTTTTGGGTCCACCCACTTTTGAGAGCTTTTGAGTCAAGTCACCCTATTATGATATAAGTACCTTACTGCAAGATAAGTAAGGAGTACATACAACATATCTAATATCTACATCTTGCTACCACACCACAAACATCATAAACTCTTCCCTAAATAATATTAGACTCGTTGGATAAAGCACGCCAGAGGAATGTCGTTGCCATCGACATTGATCTATATTCTACCTAGGTAGGTTATCAATGAAGGGACTGTGGATCGGCGTTCGACTACCACTGAGATCGTAATGGTCGAGGGAAACTAACAAACAGTTGAGTTTGCCATCATATTATTATAAGTACTTAGGTAAGATGATTCTTGTGTGGATTCACCTTCGGCCTCTCCACGTTGGTCGAATCCGCCGTACCTTTGACATCATTTAGATTCATTCCAACGGCAGAATGGATAATTCAAACTGACTTCATCTGCGATGACGATACAACCATCTCTACTTCCACATGGTCGCTTTCCTTAAAGCGAGGGCCGTTTTGGTTCCTGGAGCTGAGGGACGTCTTGAGACTTTTGTTTTAATTTCTAAGCAGATGGTCGTTTGCTTGAGATGAGAGCTCACTTTTATTTGTGAGAGCTTAGAATTCGATTCGATGTTTGACATGAAGAGGATGAAGCCAAATCACCCATTTACAGTCGGATTCCATCTGATGCATCAACTTGCCATGATTGATAGTGATTATCTTCTGATTCGTGATCGTTCTTTGTATTACCATTGTCGTCCTCATCTCTAGTCATTATTTTTAGCTCACGAGTCGTTAATTCTAACATCGTTGTATATCGTTTAATAACAGTTCTAATTCGACCTGAATTACATCAGTGTCGGGTGCCGTTGGAGCGCGTTTCTCTTCGTTTTGGATTTTATTGTCAATGCAGGGACGTGTTTCTGCACCTATTATTCCAAACCCGGTGTAGATTTTTTATTCCTTGCTATAATGCATTGTGTTTACACATTTCATGTGGTATTCATCAGCCTCGATTTCGCCCTTGTCTGTCGGCTTAATTGCTATGACATGGAAGGTATAGAAGGAGGGGACATCTTGTTGTTAATGATTGGCTCACGTCCCACTGTTTTCGACCTTGTTGTTCGCAGTTTCAAATACAAAATCAGCGATATGTGGCGATTTACCGAAAGATCTGATTGAAGGTCAGTGGACGCGATCCACCCATCTCCCATCTTGACAATATCCAGTAAACAACAATGTACACCTGAGACTAAATTGTAGTGAGAGAATTCAGTTATATTTTGCGGCAGTATTGTCATCACTTCAAAAGTGTGATTATATTATTCTCTTTCATCATCTGGTTTGAGGATCAATTGTAGTAGTTTCTTCTCAAAATTGATTCAAATTTATCCCACAAGTTGTCATCTTCAACGATTTCAATGATCTCCTTGAATTAGTCATTTCGCCCTTCCTGTCGCCTTATTGCCGTGATTCGGAAGCTATAGAGGGATGGTACATTGTTTCCTTCTTGATTGGTTTGTGTTACACTATTGTTGATCTTTACGTTCACAATTATTTTTTATGTATTAGCAATCTTCACTCTGTTGCGCTCGGAAGAAATTTCGAATACCCAAGTCAGGGACACTTGACAATTTTCATCAAACTTTATGATGTTACTTGAGACTTGAAGGTACACAAGATTGACACGACTTTTGAAAATCAATGGAGTGATGTCAAACAGTTTTCTTGTGTCGATATCATCATGCTTGATTCGACATCAGTCTGACATCTCCAAGCCATTTTCGATAGATTTGCGGATGTGTTAGTCAGTTCTCATTAAAGGATTTCTATCGATAAAGCACGACGGGAATTTTCATCAATGGAAATCCATGTGGATAGCAATGTCGTCTCCAATCCATTTTCGAAAGAACTCGCGGACGTAATGGTTCTCATCGAAGAATTTCTATCGATGAAGCACGACAGGTAATTCTTTCGATGGAGATCGATGTCAACGTCGTCTTATCGGTTTTCTACGAGGGAATTAATATCCCACAAGTTGTCTGTCCCAGTACCTGTCATCGTTACTACAACATAATGAAATCCTCCGAAACGCAGAAGCTCATAAATTCATTCTGAAATCATCACCCATATCAACATCATCAATTCATCATTATCATTTAACCGAACAACAACACCGACATCAACATGAGCCTCTCTTTCTGGAATCCAAACTCTGTCTTTGCTGGCTTTGACGACGACATTTTCCATCCTATGCCTTCCACCCTTCTTGGAATAGCTCCAACGCTTACCCAGTTCAAAACAGATACCATGCGCCATTCTTCTCCTCGCTACGAAGTGACCGAGAATGATAAACAATTCCGTCTCGCTATTGATGTACCCGGAGTAAAACCCGATGATATGAAGGTAGAGCTAGAACAAGATGGTCGTGTTCTACACATGACGGGAGGTCGCAAGGTGAAGACCGACAACACATTCGAAAATTTCACGTTCGAGAAGCACTTTACTCTCGGAAGAGATTTGGAAACTTCCAAGATTACTGCCCATTTGGCGAATGGAGTGTTGGTGGTGACTGCGCCGAAGAAAGAAAAGTTGCTTCCCGTGAAGAAAGACATCTCCATCACCCTTGGTGAGGCCCCAGCATTGATGGATGAGTCGAAGTGAAGTAACTCCATGTGAATTCGTTTCCGGACGTGATAAGATGGAAGTTGCATTGCGTTTGCCTCGTCACAGAGAGGAAGATAAAGATTAGTAATACTGTAGTAGTTTATTTGTTCCAATTCAACACCATATTATTTATTTTATCCCATCGAATTATTTCATGTTGAAGGACTTGAATTACGAATTAACTATTACTTATATTATTTTTCTCCTACCCAAACCGATATTCGTCGTCGAGGTAAGATGAGCTTGCTTACCGTCCCTGAATCATTGCCACCTCCGTGAACGCATAAGATTCGGATGAATTTCTATCGATGAAGAACGATTCTTCGATGCAGATCCCTCAGAATAATATTTTCAAATCGAATCTTCACGTAGGAATGATGAAACCTTCAGTTTCGTGATTCACAATACCTGTCATCGTCACAACACCATAAGCTCGTCGCAAACCCGGGAGCAGATAAAATCATCGAATCATTGCATACGTAAACATGAACATCATCATTCTGATCATTTGAACGGAAGAACACCAAGAACAATANAAACCTTCAGTTTCGTGATTCACAATACCTGTCATCGTCACAACACCATAAGCTCGTCGCAAACCCGGGAGCAGATAAAATCATCGAATCATTGCATACGTAAACATGAACATCATCATTCTGATCATTTGAACGGAAGAACACCAAGAACAATATGAGCCCCTTTTGGAATCCCATCTCTTTCTTTGCTAGCTTTGACGACGATATTTTCCATCCAATGCCCACCTTTCTTCGGATCCTTCCTGTGCTTACCCGGTTCAAAACCGATACCTGGCGTAATTCTTATTCTCACACCAAGTGACAGGGAATTATAGTTGCGAAATGATGCAGAATGTTGTTGGCTTCTTTGAATGTCATCTTTTATTTTCCCGGTTGCAATAAGTAGTCCATGTTTAACTTTCGCAGTAAAGATTACAATAATTGTTCGTCGTGCTCAGCCCCCATCTTGTTACAAGACTGTCTGTATCTCTCTTGTCACACAACCTTGGGATGAATGAAAGTAGTTTTCGACTTTGGTGTATCGAACCATTCTTCCATCAGAAAGTCGGCAACGATCCTACAATTACAAGTTGTCCATAAGATGGAAACGAGTTGAATTGTGGTATTCTACATGATAATGCACAACCAGTTTTTACTTTGCTCAAAATGTTACAAAAGTCAGTCATCTTCAGATAATACAAACACTCCATCCACGAATTGTTCCTCGACAAGTTAGGACAGAAAGAGACTTCAGGAGAACGGATGCCCCCCATTCATGCATCAGGCTCAGCGGCCTGTTTTTCTTCCTCCAACTGCCCCTCAACCCTCAGCGCTGACTCTTCCCCAATCAAAAACGAATTCATCCAATCACCAAATCGCTCGTTCACTTCATCCGACCCCATCACCACCTCCCAATTCGTCACTGTCATCTCCCCCGAAAGCTTCTTCCAAACAGTAACCTTCAAACCTCCCAAACACACATTGTTTTTGACCAAAGCAACGGTCAGTTTGTAATTCAACCCGGCGACGACCTGACGCTGCGCCTCGAGGACCACCGCGGAGATCTCCCCGCCTTCCACCTCGGAGGGGAGAATTACAAGGGCGGAGGCTTCGAGTTCCGATTGCTTCGTGGAGTATTGGCGGAGGACGAAGGAGCTTATCGACGCTAGCTCGTCGCTGTTGTGGTCGAGGTTGGAGAATCCACCCACCATTACTGTTCGGCGTTCGGTGGGGGGGGTGTCGTGCATTTCGAGAGATGGCGAGTTGGTCTTGGTGGAGAGTTTGGATTGGTGGGTTTGGTGAGCGATGAAGGCGATTGCAAGGAGGGCGGTTAGAAGTAACGGGGTTGTTCTCGATGTCATGGTGCTGTTGTTCGGTTTGTTGTGTGCGGTGAGGCTGTCGCTGGGAAAAATTGTGAGAACGAAAATAGCGTAAATTCTTTTCCCCGAAAATGAGTATTCCCCTTTATACTTATACTATTAATTATTATTCTCACAGCCGGAGACACGGCAGGTTGGTGGACC
>JALLPF010000465.1:0-10188 GCA_036939455.1 Cyclotella distinguenda | reverse complement strand
CCTCCGTGGCGGTAGTGGCACCGATTCGTTTCAGATGATCGACAGGCGTGGCCAATGGCGTGATGCTCGAAACAAGGGATACGATCGTTTGGTCCAACCGGAACGTTATCTAAAATAGTCTTCCAAGTGCAGGTTTTTGTAGGGACAAAGAAACCGCGTTTTGTTGGATCCTCCGCGGAATGGCGGGATGAGTCATGACTCTGTTGGAAACCAGGGCGACCACGGTTGCCGAAAGGTGTCCTCGAATAAGAAGGGCGTGATGCAAAAGTGCTCGAGGCGGAAGCATGAGAATGAGAAGGGTTCGTGCGTGTGGGTAGGCTGACTTGTTCTGCAGTAAAGTTGACAGACTTCTGAAGGGTGGGTGCCAAATTCACCAAGGTAGCTGGTCAAGCCCACGCCGGTGTAAGGTCAGGAACATCCGTGAAGTGCGATAGCGAAGTGATTTTGAAAGTAACGTCCTGAACGAAACGAGCAATGATGTGGACTGCGAAAAGACACTGCTCCAAATTGACGAGATCGATGCGTCCATCTGTAGCAGCGGAGATGTTCCCGCAGTTACCCGCTGCATCCGCCAAGGCAATAAAGGCTGATTTGAGGAATGTAAAAGCCAGCATAAAGAATTGGGTCTGAACCGCAGTCTTTTTTCGGTCCCACTGATGAAATCGCTCCGAGCAGAAGAGCGAATACAAACGCTTCGCGCATGCAACGAAAATTGGATGATGATTGTCGGCTGATTGAGCGTCGTGCACAAATAGTGGATAGAAAGTGATGATATTTGCCAGAAGTCCCATCAAATCCGAGAAATTGTCAATAGTTCCGGTGTGTTTGATTGTTATGCTCTTGGACGTGCGCTGCGAGTCTGGTACATTAAAAATGTACTCGTTATCGTCTTCCTTTTCCTGGGCTAAGGCGCTGGAGATGGAAGTTGCACTGCGGCGCTGAGGCAGTAGGCAGAGCAGGTCGAATGAAGTGGATTCCTGGTCTAGTGACTCAAGTTGAAACGTCGAAAAATCGCCTTTGAGAAAGGCAGTACACGCGGGTTGAGCCATGAAGTCCAACGAACGGTCAAGGTGAATGCTTGACGTCGTGATGTCGAAATCCCCGAATGAGGGAGGAGAAAACCACCTTTGATGTACCTAGCAAGTTCGCCACGTTGTACTTCAACAGATCTATGTCCAAGGATGCGCTGAAAGCCCGGTGTGAATGTCGGAAACGAGAGGTTCGATGTTACCCAGGGGGTCAAACGAAAGATGAGCTGTGATCAAGAAAATTTTGGTCCGGTGAGAACCAATGATTACTTCGGTCTGTCGCTCTCCTTTCTCAGTGGATTCAAAAGCTCGGCGGAGCTGATCGTAGGTGATCACATCATTGGGTAACCCGGCAACTGCCGGATGTCCATAATAAGCGCCTTGGTCGAGTGGGCGAACACGAGGAGCCGGCAGAGGAGTGGGCTGGAAATGATTAGTGATGAAGGGGTTCGGAGGGATAGCCTCCGAGTGTTGTTGATGCACAAATGGATGTGTGTTGACAGCTGGTACCGTGAGAAGGTTATTGTCAGTGTGATGGAAGGGTCCAGGGGAGCGCGTCCAAGCGGTCGTTTCCGGTGTTTGCTTATAGAGTGTTCGAGACGTGCCCCATAGGCCGGATGTGTCATTGTGGGCATCTGCCGTACCAAGATGAGGAAGAATATTCGTTGCGGCAGGTGGTGCATTAGCTGTGTTCCTCGTGGGAGGTGTGGTGTTTGCGACGAATGGAAGGAGTGTAGGCTGAAAAATGCGTTGACCATCGATGGCACCGAAAGTATTTGTAGTGGTGACCGTTCCAAGGGCAGCGAGAGTCTCCGCAGCCTCGGTTTCCAAAGGTGCCGCACGATGAACTGGATGTGGGTCCTTGCGTTCCGTAAACATCTCAAAGATCAGGTTATATTTCGCTGAGAGATTGGAGTTGTTGATCAGATGGTCACTGAGAAAGGGACCGAAGACTGGGCTGAAAGGGTTAAATAACATTTCGGAAGCGTAGAGGTTTATGAACCGAGTTTGCATATTTTTGTTGAAGATGCGCTGCCTAACAGTAGAAATGTCGGCCTCGTTACGAATGGCCAGAGACATAAGAGCACCCCAACGACCGAATCCCTCATGGAGGTCTGACAATTTCGTAATAGTGTCAGGAGAGAAAACATTACCGACGACCGGCGAGTAATCGAAAGGTAGGAGGAGGACATTTGGGATGGCAAAGGCAATGACAGATGTGTCAATTGCCCATTGAGTGTCGACGAGAAATTCCGGAGGGAGAGTGCGCGAGTCCGGAAGTAAGGTGGTGCCTCGATGGAGGGACACACAATCAGGGTGTTATGGAGGAAGTCGGATTTGGCCATAATAGGGTGAAGAGTTCGAAGATTATTGGAGGCGTTCCCAACAAGGTAGAAATCCCGAACAGTCGGGGCGTTGTCAACTTCTCTCTCAGCGAAGAGTGGCATGAAGATGGATCCGAGATCACCATCAGAAGTCAGATAAGAGATTGAACTGACTTGAGAGTCAGGTTCGGTGATAAGCCGGGAGAGGTCAGATGCCGGGACGCATAAGGCGTCATAACCATTCCACAAGAGACGACCAGGGGAGCGATTACGAGCTGAATAAGTCTTTGGGCGAGGTAGGACCATAGTTATATCTCTATATATCTTCGCGAAAGATGAGAAATAAGAAGAAGACTGAGATGCTGATCGAATAAAAAAACCGTACTAGATTCGGGTCACTTTTCTACAGAGGCCCGAGAAGCCAAGAGTGACCTGCCGTACTAGATTCCGGACAGAGGGATCGTACTAGATTCCGGTTTGGTAGATGACAGGCAATGGGCCAGTGACAGATCACAGGAGCAGTGAAGACGAAAAGGCAAAGGCGAAAAGCCAACAGGATGCATTCAAAAATTGGGTGCAAGGGCAAAACCGATGCAAATAGAACGAGATGAGAGACAAGCAGAAGAGAGGCATACCTGCAAAAATTCAAGTTGGATGATCTGGTTTTGGGCTAGATCATCGACGGGAAGAACGATTGCTCCTGAAATCAAATCTAATGAGAGTTGACGGTCGGTGGATGGTCAGGAGCAAGAGCCTCTATTTCTTAGGTAGCTATGTAGTGTTTACGTAGAGTAGCTAGTGGCTAGTGCTAGTATCATGATGGTTCACCAGGTAGATTTGGATCGATACTTCTTGCAATCATTTCAAGTCTACATGGCAAAACATAGATTATGGCCAAACTGAAACGAAGTATAAGTACTTACGTGGGTACTTATCACTTACTTATGTTGCATATAATATTATGTACTTACACCTAACTTGTACTCCTACTTGCTCTTTACCTAGGTAAGTATAATTTGGTACTTATACTACATATTGCTTCCAAGTCTTATACTTTTACCTTGGTATACTTATACAAGTACTTATACTTCGTTACTCACTCCTTCTTTTGAAAAAATAATATTCCGCCGAACTAAATTTCGACGATCACCCCATTCCAAATTTGAAAATGAGAAAGAATGGCCATTCAAAAATTCGACAACGACTCATTTGTGAGTTTGCAGTATGTCGAGTCGGCTGAAATCAAAAGTAACTAATCCGTTGTTATAAAAAATCTTCGTGGTGAAATATTTTAGTTGCATTTTGTCCTATTGATTTCCCCAAAATTTATTTCAATGCTTCTCAAATTCACGCTGGTGAGAAATAAATCTCACATTGCCGCCTTTTTCTGACAAGAAAGCCGCCCTTCTTTCGAGACAAAGGCTTACCGGAAGGCCCTAGTAATGATTTCACATGCAGTTTTCCGAACATCATCCAACAGACTTGATGTATGTGTGCTCGTACTGCCGATCCCGCCGTCTCTAGTTGTCGGCAGGGAAAAAATTGTCGTGTTAAAGCAATGAGAAAGGGTACAACATTGATTTACTAGCTCGGTTTGTCAAGTGTACAGCAGTTGAATCTTATCTCATAATTCCTCATCACTACCACTGCTGCCCATCTGTCGAATCATTAACATCGGAGCAATTGGAGACCACAGCAATGAAGTTCATCTACAGTTTACCTCTTCTCCTCGCGGCCGTACAAGCCGAAAGTCAGGTGGGTCCCGAAGAGATCGCATTGAGTGTAAATATTTTTGATCTGTTATCTAATTCCTAACATACCTCTCACAGCCTGCCTCATGGGGCGACGACTGGTGGGGTGGATATGGAATGGAAGGCAAGGGAGGCAAGGGTGAAGGAGAGTACTACGACGACGACTACTACTACGGCAAGGGTGGCAAGGGTGAGGGTGAATACTATGACGACTACTATTACGGCAAGGGCGGCAAGGGAGAGTACTACGATGACTACTACTACGGCAAGGGAGGCAAGGGAGAGTACTACGACGACGACTACATGGGTAAGGGTGGCAAGGGAGAGGGGGAAGGAAAGGGTGGCAAGGGTGGATATCCATGTGACAGCCCCGACTGTCATCCCGAGCCTTGGGCAGGTGACGAGCCCGAACCCGAGCCCTGGGCGGGCGACGAGCCAGAACCTGAGCCCTGGGCGGGTGACGAGCCCAAGCCCGAGCCAACCTGGGGAGGTGACGAGCCCAAGCCCGAGCCAACCTGGGGAGGTGATGAGCCCAAGCCAACCTGGGGAGGTGACGAGCCTGAGGAACCTTCCTGGGGAGGTCACAAGACCACCACTGAGGCCACTACCACCACCACCACACCTTTCGTTACTACCACCACTGTGCCCGAAACCACCAAATGGGGGGGCCACGACGAACCATCCTGGGGCGGTCACGAAGAGTCTCATGATGAGCATGAGGATGAAGGCCACTGGGAGGGTGAAGGTCACTGGGAGTTGGTAGGAGAAGACGACTACTACTATGGTGGAAAGGGAGGTAAGGGCGGAAAGGGAGAAAAAGGTGGAAAGGGATCATATGACGACGATTACTACTACGAAGGAAAGGGTGGTAAGGGAGAAAAGGGTGGAAAGGGATCATATGACGACGATTACTACTATGAAGGAAAGGGTGGCAAGGGAGAAAAGGGCGGAAAGGGAGAAGACTGCGACGATGACGAGGTACCCGAAGATTGGACTGGAGGTGAACGTGGCGAACACGGAGAGACCTACCTTGACGATTCACACTTTGGTGACTGCACCTGTGAAGAAGAAGGATGGGAAGGAGACAGACGTCTCCGTGGCCGTCAGCTATCTTATGGTGGCGAGGGAGAGTACTACTACGACGACGACTACTACTACGGCAAGGGAGGCAAGGGAGAGTACTATGACGACTACTACTACGGCAAAGGAGGCAAGGGAGAATACTACGACGACTACTACTACGGCAAGGGTGGCAAGGGAGAGGGGGAAGGAAAGGGTGGCAAGGGGGGATACCCATGTGACGGCCCTGACTGTCATCCCGAGCCTTGGGCAGGTGACGAGCCCGAACACCATGACCCATCTTGGGGGGGTGAAGAAGAACATGAGCCCACCTGGGGAAGCTGGACAACAACCACCACCACCACCACACCTCTCATTACTACCACCAAATGGGGCAGTCACGAAGAGCCGACATGGGGGCATGATCTTCCAGAGCCAATCCATCCATGCATCTGCAAAACCTACACATGGTCAGGCTGGTCAGGCAAGGGAGAGAAAGGAGGCAAGGGAGAGTACGAGGATGACTACTACTATGGCAAGGGAGAGAAAGGAGGTAAGGGAGAGTACGAAGATGATTACTACTACGGCAAGGGAGAGAAAGGAGGCAAGGGAGAGTACGAAGATGACTACACCCGAGCCGTTGACGGACCTGGCGAATGGACTGGAGACGGATACCGAACCGTTGAAGGACCATCACCATAGAATACTCCCAACCCTTTCGTACTACCAAGCTATCTGTTGTTTTCGGAAGACGTAATTATTGTCTAGTTGTTTTCATAGAAGTTTGCTTGATGGACTAGGTCAAAGACAGTATACTATTTTGCCTGTCCTGTCATGAGATCAAACTTAAATTATAGGTTCTTACTTATACACGTCTACCGTAATGAGTTGTTACTTTTTATGAATTCAAGACCAATAAGGTAGGACAGCTGACACAATTTCTATATTTTCCGCATACTGAACACAAGCCGTTATCACGTGCATCATTTAATTTCTTGTGTCATGGCCAATCTCGAGTGCCCCATCCGCCCAAACCCCTTGATGACATTTCCTCTGAGATTAAGGGCAATACAGAGTAATTATTATCAATAATTCGCAAAATTCCTGCTGCTTCAACGTGAAAAATGGAAGTTATAATCTGACTGCAGCCTTAGATTTGGAGACGGCCACCTCCAAGACCGTAAGGATTTAAGATGTAGTAATGGTGATAGAAACGTAAAAAAAAAATGGAAGTTATAATCTGACTGCAGCCTTAGGTTTGGACACGGCCACCTCCAAGACCATTCTTATGAATGCATGCGAAGGATTTAAGATGTAGTAATGGTGAAAGAACTATAATTCTGATGGTGCGTGGCAATGATATACCTGGTGCCTTTGTTGAAGCATACGACGCGGAGCGTGCGTAGCATGCAAAGCTGCGGCGGGAACGAGCGACAGTAGGTAGACAGTATTGTAGCCTGGAATCAATTCACGCATTTCTAATTTTGAATTTCGTCATTGTTGTCAACGATCGTCCACCTTGACAGAATTCTACGGCGCCCTCGACGAAGATGATCAAATTTGCCCGCGTTTTCGTCGTCTGTACTCAGATTCACTTGATCGCTACTTCCCATGTGGTCGCGAGCGACGAAACGAGTTATCCAATCTACCTCGATGTCAAAGCAGCCAACACGTCCATGCAACTCGAAGCAATACGAAAACTTCCACTAGTGTCATATCGCTTGTCCTTCGAGCGATCAGACTCTAACAGAACACGAGTAGGGATCATGGGACCAGAATTGGCTGCTATTATTCCCGATGCTGTTGATTTCATTGCGAGAAGAACTCTACCACCGCGAGAGATGGGTGGAGCACCGATCGTACTCGAAAACTTCCCAAGTGTCAACGACCAAGTACTCTTCATGTACGCTGTAGGAGCAACGCAAGAGTTGGCTCAGCGGTTGAGCAAGTTTGATAGTGCAGCCAAAGCTCAAATGGACCAAATTGCTGGTATTTATGGTGACATGGCTCAACTGGATCGAATCATCTCTTCGTCATCAGAAGGAGGAGCTGAATTGAGAATGCGTGAAGCCGCAGCTAAAGCAGCAATATCGAAAAACGAGATGGAGATGGCGATTAGCCGAACACAAGACGAAGAAGAATATGCAAAATTTATGAGAGCTTCGGAGGAAGAGCAGCTAAGGCGTAGTGAGGAATTGACGCTTGCAAGATTGAAAAGAGAGGACGCAGCATCAAAACGGATGACAGAGGAGGTATTGAAAATTAAGTTTACAACAAGCCAAAAAATTGAGCAGGCACGAGTTCAGTCAACCGAGGCTGTAGCTCTGGTCGAACATCAGCAAAAGTTACTCTTACAAAAAGCAAGTGAGGAAATGAAAATTAAGACTGCAAAGGTGAGCGCAACATTGAAATTGTTTGATGTACACAATTTTGTGTTTGTGTAGTGACCTCACGGTTAATGATTATTGCGCCAAGGCTGTTGCGATCGCAACAGCAGAAGCGGAGCGTGCAAACGAAGACGTGCATATCCGACGACTTCAAGCAGAGTCGGAGCAGCGACGCAAACGAAACATTGCAGCAATCAACTCCGTGTTCACCCATTTGTCTACATCCCTGTCTGCAGCTGCGAAAAAGCCGAAGCAGGTACTGACGTTTATTGGGTACATCTGTCTACTAATGAGTGCCATTTTCATAGCAAGAGAAATGTCACGTCTAATCCGATCGATTATTGAAGCAACAATTGGGAAACCCCAGCTTATCAGAGAGACAACTCGCAAGACTTTTTTGTTGTCCCTGCTCACCTACATTGCCCAGCTCATTTTGTATGTACTTCCTTTTCGAATGAAAGATAATTGCGAGTCAATCGAAGAGTCATTTCATGACCTAATATTGCCCAAGGAGTTGAAAGAGCGTGTGGTATCCCTCGCGTATTCTGCACGGAATGCTCGACGTCATAATGCCCCATTTCGTCACGGTGGGTCATTTCTAAATGGATTTTGCTCCCTTGCTCTTAGTCTTTTGGCCGATTTCCTTCTGAAAACATGCATTGATCACCGCAGTACTCCTTTACGGTCCACCAGGAAGTGGGAAAACAATGGTTGCCAAAAAGTTAGCTCATGTCATAGGAATCGACTATGCTTTGATGAGTGGAGGAGATGTCAGTCCTCTGGGATCTGATGCAGTCACGCAGATCCACAACCTCTTCTCATGGGCAAAGATGTCTCCATGTGGTGTGATTCTATTCATTGATGAAGCGGAGTGTTTTCTCGGATCAAGAGATTCGGCGTTGATGAGTGACACAACACATAATGCTCTGAATGCTCTACTGTACAATACTGGTGGAGATCGCAAGGTGAGAGCGCCCATTGATGGTAGAACATGCTGCTTCATCTTTCTAATTGAGCTACTACTCACTGTGAACTCATCATAGGACTTCATGCTTGTTTTAGCAACAAATAGGTGCGTAATGTTGTACTCACAATCTCATTCGTGGACCAATCTCAAGACACTATTCTCGGCTTTGAAACACGATCTTTAATAATTACGTATGAAGGGCCGAAGACCTTGATGCAGCCATCTTAGATCGATGCGACGAAAGCATTTACCTTCCGCTTCCTGATGCATCGTGTAGAAAGGATTTGCTTCAGCTCTACTATGACATCCACTTTCGAAAGTTCATGGAACACAATAACAAACTGGCTCTTTCTCTGAGATCTCAGTTGATTCGATTTTTCAGGAATAAGAAACCACTCATAATGTCAGTTGAGAGTGATCTGATGATAGGTGAACAACTAGATATAACTGTTACGCTGACACAAGGGTTTAGCGGACGCGAAATCGGCAAGCTGATGGTCGCTCTGCAAGGTGCAATGTATGTTTCGCAAGATGCACGGCTTTGTTGTAAATCAGCATGGAAGTTGATCGAGATCAAAGTCAAAGAACACATGGATAAGCTCGAAATGATTCGGGAGAAGCCTCTTAGCCGGTGTTCTGAGGATCTTTGTAGAGTTGAAGAGGATCACGAGATCCGTTCAGAGTCGTAGGTTGATACATACCTGTTGATTTTAGTTCTTAGAAATCATGCTGTAATCACTATAGAAGTACATCGCAGTATCCAACTATGAAGTAGTTGATCAATGGCACAAAGCACCTGAATCTATCACAACGACCACTCCTCAATCAGCTGGTAAGATTTTTGATTGAAAGATTTGAACGTCCCGTTTGTCAGTTTCCCAAGCTCGAAATGACGAGTACCGAAAACACTTCACTAATAATCGTCTCACCTCTTTTAGTCTGTCCGAGTTTGCTCCCATAAAGCGATCCACCACTTCACCTCCTTTGATAAAAACAAACGTCGGCATAGCACTAACACCATATTTTTGGGCAGCTTCCGGGTTATTGTCCACATCTACCTTGATGAATTGGGCACGTGAACCGTGTTCATCCGACAGCTCTTTAAAAATAGGGGCAATCACCTTACACGGTCCACACCAACTGAGATAATCCAAAGTAAAAAACAACATGGAGGATCACATCGGTTGATAATTACGAACATGCAACACGACTCACGTTGCAGTGAAGTCAATAACGGTAAGTTTTTCATTGAGCGCAGCAGACTGGATGCGAGACTCCAAGTCACTTAGCGACTCGGATTCGTGGACGTGTCCTCCGCGTAGGATAAGGAGACGGTCGATGAAGTGGTTCTTCAACTCTGCAGAGACTCCGAAGATAGGTCGGGTGTGGAAAGACTGAGCAGGACCAGATGCCGTTGAATCGGCTAATGAACATAGTGCGGCGATCAGGGGGAGGAGGAGAAAATAAGATTTCATTGCCCAGTGAAATATAAGAATTATTGTTGATGATTGGTCAGAGCTGAATAATAATTGTAGGCTTCCATCGGTGTATGGACTGCAGAGGCTGATGCTTGTTAAGCCCACAATCTCGTATTCACGGGAAAGGTGTTAGTACCATACTCGTTGTAGTCTACACAATTTAGGAAAGTAGCGAGGATACTCGCTACCTGAA
>JALLPF010000464.1:0-10077 GCA_036939455.1 Cyclotella distinguenda | reverse complement strand
CTTTGTCTCTTTCGAAAGATACATATGTCTTTATTAGGCGCCTTAAACCCTGTCTCGAACGGTAGATTCTGCAGAATCAGCTTATTTCCCATACCTTCGCGAGGACATACCTCCAACGCTACCATACTATAGATTTCCAACAGCCCCACGGAGTTGTAGGCATGAATGGAGAAAACACAAGACAACGAGAAACGAGACAGACTTGAAGAAACATGCCCTGCCCTGGCTCTCCGCGACTTTAGAATTGGGGAAAAGTTCGTAAATAATAACAAATTGATTTCAACCTGAGTTTAGTATTCGAATATACAGATATTCTCAAGACTTCAACGAGAGATGATCTTGATGTCAAATCAGCACGATAATAGGGCCTTCTTATCAGAATCTTTATCCACATTATGATGCTGGGTCCATTATTATTGCTGCTGTACACTTGAGTACAGGCTGAATTAAGCATGATAGCTGACTGCATTATTTATCGGGCGAATGGAATGATGGAATCTCAATGAATTTCGTCCTAGTGTTGTAAACAGTTGCATGAGCTGATAATCAACATGTCACCTTATCAGAATCAAAGATTCATCTGCTCTGTTAAACCTCTCCACCATACCCATCTCCAGTGGCCAAGGCATCTCTTCTTCCTCCAGCAACTCTCCTTGCGTCCTTATCAATCTTTGGACAATCCACAATGGTGTGACCCAACCCACCACAAAACGAGCACCCCTTGGTCCCACTGCCATCTGCCGCAACATTTTCCAATGGGTCGTCCATTATCATTAGAACCGGTGGGATACGCTGATGAGCTTCCTTCAAAATGTGTTTCAAGTCAAGGAGTGTGGTTTCTTCGCAGCTCTTATTAATAAAAGTTGTCGCCACGCCAGTTTTACCACAGCGCCCAGTTCGTCCGATTCTATGGACATAGTTTTCGATTTCACTTGGCATGTCAAAGTTGATCACATGCTGATGATCATGAGTAAAAGGATCAATCACAGCAATGATTGAGAAGATTCAGCACAGGAGGAAGAGAACATTGAATTTGACTTCACTCAATAAGCATACCTGAATATCCGCAAAATCTAATCCTTTGGCAGCTATATCTGTAGCAACTAGAACATCTTTCTTTCCACTCTTATACAGAGCAATCGCCTCGTTTCGCTCCTCCTGGTCTTTTCCCCCGTGAATACTCACCGCTTCTACACCCTTGAGTAAAAGATATTCGTGGATGTCATCCACATCCCCTTTCTTTTCGCAAAATATAACCACGGGTGGTGCCGTCTTTTGAAGGCATTCCAACAAATATACTATCTTCGCCTCCTGCTTGACGTATTCGACCTCTTGTATAACATCGAGATTTGCTGCGCCAGCTCTACCAACATTAACAACAACAGGTTTCACCAGTGTTCGTTTTGCAAAGTCTTGAAACTTTTTGGGGAAGGTGGCTGAATACAAAATGGTCTGTCTCTGATGATGAAAATGATTCATGATTTCACCCACTTCCTCATCGAACCCAAGATCAAGCATGCGATCAGCTTCATCCAAGCAAATATATCGGCATAGATCTAAATTGATGGATCGCTTCTTCAGAAAATCACGAAGTCTTCCGGGTGTTGCAACCACACAATGAACTCCCCTATCGCGAAAGAGCTGAAGTTGATCACGTCCGGACTCACCCCCGATCAGCAATTGGCATCTTATACTGGGGTAACGCGGTTCGTTGTACTTCTCAATGGCTTCACAGAACTCCATCACTACTTCGTGTGTTTGTCGCGCCAACTCTCTCGACGGTGCGAGCACGATCCCTACAGGTCCTTCGCCAGGAACGATTGGCATTCGAGCCTCCTCTTCCAATGCGGCCATGATCATGGGGAGAGAGAACGACAGCGTTTTACCCGATCCTGTGAATGCAATTCCCACCATATCTCTCCCACTCAAAGCAACCGTAAGTCCCTGCATCTGAATGGGCGTGGGACGTTTGACATTCTTCTTGTTCAACGTTTCGATAATCGGCGGCGGGAAACCCATTTCTCGGAAATTTCGAATAGGAGGAGGGAGATCTTCTCCCTCTACCAAGATATGCCACTTTTTGCGAGTGGACTCCCATTCCTTTGACTGGAGCATAATCTTTACGGGACATCTCCATGCCGTGAGAAATGAAGTTTTATATTTTACTCCCTCAGCTAATTCGGATGCTGCTTGCAATGCATTTGTTTGGACATGAGATGCTTCCTTGAGAATTCGCTCTTCATCTTGTAGACGTTGAATTTTTGAACGATCCTGTTGCGTTAGTTCGGAATGCTTCTTTTTTAGTTGAGCAGCTTGCTCAAGGAGAGTTGCCACTTTTGGGGACCTGACGCCAATGGCTTCTTCGTCTACCTTCGAATCGAGGTGGGCATCTGGATCGAGGTCTTGCTCGTTATTGACACGTTCGTTTCTTTCCTGTTTTGAGTCTGTTTCAACTAGGACTGAAGATTTATCTCTCGCGCCCAGTTTTCCACTAGAAATCTCACCAACAGAAGCCAAGGCACGTCTAGTTAGAGCTGTTCTCAACCTTGTGCTAGCCGCAACCGCCGAATCTTTGTTGCCTTCAACATCAGTATCATTAGTCATCAATCGGAGTGCTTCCTCCCGTTCTAACCTCAACCGTTTGGCTGCTGTCATGCCATCCCCATGCGATGCAGCCGGCCCCTTCTTCAATCCAAATTCATGGAAAGGATCGCATTCTTCTTCCCCTTGGTCATCTTCACGACGGCGCCGGCGCTTGGCTCTCCATTCTTCGGCGGTTGTACTCATCTTCACGGTGAAAATCTGTTACAATCCGAGCTATGATCGTGATGGTTCGTTTTGGTTCGACAGTGTATGGTACCTGCGATACGTACGGTAGGTTTTCCATCAACAGCATCAATCCAATTATCATGATCTCTGTCATCCGCGCATTGGATTTCGAAACAGCTCCAACGGGATCGATATCGAGCGAATACTATTTCGCGGCTCTGATGCGTGATGATTCAAATTCGAAGTCATAGCAATGACGAAATAAAACCACTGGTAGTGATATAAGAGGGGTGTAGCAGGGTTTCTTATATTATTATTACCCGATCAAATAACTCTGGTTGTATTGTAGCTTCCCTGTAACAGTTGTAACAGTAGATCCAATTATACACACCTTCCTCTCATCCTCCTTTAAAATACATTCAACGAGACCAGTTCGATCAGATTCCTGAATACCAAACAGTCGAGACTTTTTCTTTCGTAAACCGAAGTAGGGGCCCAATGCACCTTGTGATGGAGGGTTTGCAGCGAAAAGAGGTCAGTACCAAAACACGACAACATAATATGGTGTGAAAATACAACGCACAGTGCGGCCACCCACTGACAGGGTCCTCATTAACACCAACCTGTTTATCGAACATATCGTTGAGGTAAGGGCGAATGATAAACGAATGAGTGTGGGAGCCTAAGGAAGACTCACCTTTGGCTCGAAATACCTACAATGAAGTTGAAATGAAGTCATAGATGAATATGAGAGCTTTGAATCATAGCAATTTGGACAAAGGGAGCTACCCACCTTGATCTGAAATCAACTGGCACTCCTAATGGATTCAAAATTTCACATTCCTTCTGCGACGTCGAATCAGGAACGTCCAAAGACGACTCCTCCGGGACTTCGCAACAAACAATCACGCCACGAGTGTAACCATTCCAGCCCTGCTTGAGTGCGACATAATCAACACTCCGCCCCGCAAGCAGTTCAAAGCCGTCGACTGTGAGCTCAATCAATAAATCCTCTCTTCCCTTTGTTATTCCGATGAAGAGGACATGATGAACCGATAACGAAAATGCCAACTCATCGGTATCGTGGTCGTTATCGTCATCCTCTGGAGCAACAACTGACCAGGCTCCAAAGAATGCACGTCGAAGCATTGCAATTATAGGCACGTGACCATCTATTCCTGGAGGCAGGGGATCCACAGTACGCCAAGGGTAATCCATTGCTATACGCACTAAACCAGGCATTTTCGATTTTTGCAAAGCACAGGTCATAGTCTCTGATGGATTGGAGGAGGATTCATTGGAGCCAATCATACGAAGAAACTCCGAAGATGATATTAGTTCGGGTGACGAAACACATCCATTCGTAGACTCGTGAGAATTCGACGACGGAGCCCGATGTGCACGAAGAATTATACCTCTTCTGGAGTGAAAAACGAACACAATCTCTTTGTTACGGGCTTGGAACTGATGTGACCTATGATCGGGACTCGGACCAGTTCGATTGAATAAGATGGATGCAGCAGCCAGAGTTGCATGTGCGCCTAATTTGGAGGGATGTCAGATTTCAAAAGAGAAAAATGAGAAGCATGTTTAAATCATGAATCAAGATAGCGACACTGATTCACCCACACATATCAACTTCAACTCCAGTTCTAGTGAAAAAGCGTATATAATGTTGAAGTTCAAAGGCCGTCTCATCCTCGACCCCAACGTCTAACCCGATATCAACGTCACTCTCGTCCATTTGTTGTTCGTCTGAAACATTCGTACTTGATTGATTGGAGCCCAATTCAATTAAGCTTCGGTCTGAGCTTTCTTCAGCATCAAAAAATAGAGGCCAAACATATGCTATCGGAGATAATTATCAATAGTTGAGCAGGTAATGAAAAAGGTAAAAAGTAGACGGTGACGCCTTACCTGTCGCAGGTTGACAAAATTCTCGGGCTACATAGTGCATCCATGCCTCAGCTTGCATCCCAGCTACTTCTTCTTCCTCTCCTTGATCGACTGAGTCACTTGACAAGTGATTAATCTTTGATTGATATTTCGCAACCAATTTTGACGGAGGGCCATCCAGAACAACAATCGCCGCAGTGTTTCCACTTCCGCACCTCCTCGGGTTGGCGAAAGCGTCAACGATATAGCAGTCGTGCCCCAGCGAATTGTATGTTCCTTGATTTAAAAATTGTGACGACAAAGCGGCATTAAGTTCTGCTGGAGTGGGAGGAGACGACGAGGGAAGAAAAGACTTGACTTCTCTCTCCAACTCGAACATTGGTGTCAAACCAAGTGATATAGTGGCTCTCCAGCGGAACCCCATGGCAACGAAGAAGTTCATTAAGTGACTTTTTGTCACCAGTATTATCTTTTCTATTTTGGATGGCCTGTTTTTCCCCCTAACTTTTATGATATTGCCGCACTTGTTAATCGTTGGCCTTGCGCTCTCCGCGCCAGCATTGAATATTTCGACTGATTTGATGTAGTTTTCGAGTAAGGAGCGTGCAACGCCTAATTTTCTGTACTCTAGCTGGACTACTAGCGAGTGAATGGCCAGATAGGACCCTGAAGGATCGTGGTTCATCGTGTATGGAGAGCCTAGACTCGGGGTGTAGCAGCTCGAGCTTTTATTAGGTTGTACCGATGGGATTCTTTTTTCATCGACGACCGACGGTTCTGAGGATGGCTTGAGCTCCATGATTGGGGCGAAATCGTGACATCTCGTGCCATAAATGTAACCAATGAGGTGATTGTGAAGTGAATGATGGACATGATGACAAGCCTCATCGCTGCTCAATTGTCGACCGAATCCATCCTTCCCGACCTCATTTTCATCGAGTAACACGTCATCCTGCAAGAAGTCCTGCTCTAGCTTCTCCGAATCATTTTTGAGAAGAACGCATCGAAAAAAAGGGGCAGCGTGATGTTGCATGTGCTGCAACGTGGATTTTGTCGCCTGTTCCTCCGGTGGATACGACGACTGTTCTAGCTGACGACAGCGTGGGATGTCGACGGGTTGGACGGTACGGAATTTAAGGCGTGTAAGGGCCGATATGGTGCTCATCGTTGTCAAACGATGGAAGGTGAATAATTTAATGTTATATTATCATCGGCGGAGAAAGTTCGTGATGGAATCCGTCTTCCATGGCTCGTTATAAAAGTAAGAAGATGAAGATGATGATGATTACGATGAAGATGGCCGACGTGAAACTGTCCGTTTTTTGGTGGGATGGACTGACGAACGCGTGGAAGTAGGGATGAGAAGGAGAGTATTGTATATAGTAAGTAAGTACTTTTACTTATATAAGTAGGTACTTCCAGTTCGGAAATCCAGAAAATTGAACGAGGTAGTGAATCGCGAGAAGTCTTATTTTCCAACCTTATTGTGAACAAAAAATTAAATAATGATCTCTTTTGTTGTCACCATCTTCAACTTTCTTTTCTCTCGATATTCTTTCCAATGCACGGGGTTGCATAATCATAATACTATGGTCGTGTCCCATTATTGTTGTGTGGCTCGCTTTGCTGCTCCTATCTCACTATACTTCTCCTCCATTACTCATGTGCTTCGACAGAGCATGGGAGAGTCAACCTTCATTTGCAGCACTTTATAGATCTCGCCGACTATCATGCAGTGCCAAATGATTCTAAGACGAATTTGCGTCTTGCTCTATTTTTCTTCAGGGCAATGCTTACTCTGTCCCTCACTTCGTTCGGGCGGTAACACCAAAATCTCCTATCACGTCCGAACGCGACGTTCTGTCATTCTCAATACTAAAGCGTCCAGTCGAACTGGTGTAAATGGAAAAGGCTTCGGTGGGCTGCATCCCACTTCCAAGAAGATTCGTTACCCGGACATAACATACGACGACGATGGCAACGTTCAATTGAAAAATTTCGATGATACCACGGACTCGTCATCATTAGAACATGACGGAGGCTTGGATGACGATCATTCCATGCAACCGCAACAACAGCAAAACCGAGTCCAAACATTTCTATCTAATATTCCCAAGAGGCTCTCTAAACCGCCACTTGTCTCGGCCACATCCGAATGGCGCAAACTCCAACGTCATGCTCAGCAGATTAAATCCACTCATTTGAGGGATTTACTGCAAGATTCCGAGAGATGCGATGCAATGTGGGCTGAACACGATGGTGTTTATTTTGATTACTCTAGGCAGCGGGCTACGCTGGAAACTATGGATCTGCTATTCGACTTGGCAGAGCGGCAAGAACTTGTAAAGAGAATACAAGCCATGGTGAACGGAGAAAAGATTAACTTTACGGAAGATAGAGCGGTATTGCACACCGCTTTGCGTGCTAGCAGGGATGACATGGGGACTGTCTTTGTAGATGATGTCGATGCAATTAAGGAAGTTCACGAAGTGTTGGATCAAATCAAAGATTTTACGGGAGCTTTTCGCACGGGAAAAATCACGGGTTATACGGGGAAACGAATGAGAAATATCGTGTCTGTAGGGATCGGTGGAAGTTACTTGGGACCGGAATTTTTGGCCGAAGTGCTCAAGACAGAGGAGGAGGGTATTAATTCATCCTTGGGATACAGTTTACGGTTTCTAGCGAACGTTGATCCGGTGGATGTAGAGCGTACCTGTGCAGATCTCGATCCGGAAGAGACGTTGATCATTATTGTATCGAAAACTTTCACTACTGCAGAAACAATGCTGAACGCCCGTACAATGAGGCAATGGCTCTGGGATTTTATGGGAGATGACATTGAAGTAGTCCGCAAGCACGTTGTGGCTTGCTCGTCGGTGTCTTCCATAGAAAACGTGAAAAAGTTTGGGGTCGACATAGACACATACTTTTTTCGATTCTGGGATTGGGTCGGTGGGAGGTACAGTGTTTGTGGAGCAGCAGGGGCGGTGCCCATCAGTTTGTTATATGGGTATGATTTGTTCGAGAAGTTTTTGGAGGTACGTCGTTTGCTTGCATTGCCTGCACTGCGATGGTTTTCTTATCCTTTCAGTTGAAACGCCAATCAGGGGGCAAGGTCAATGGATCGACATTTCATTAATGCACCGATCAGAGAAAATATTCCAATCATAATGGGTTTACTCGGGGTTTGGAATTCCTCATTCATGGGGTACAATTCACGTGCACTCATACCTTATGCTCAAGCTTTGTTGAGGTTGCCTGCTCATATTCAACAGTTGGACATGGAGGTACATTCTACTCGATGCATCTGTACAAATCACACGATTGTAAGCTCATTCGTTTATTTTTGTGTTCACGAACCACCAGTCCAACGGCAAACGAATATCACGCCATGGGATTGACATAGATTATCCTGTTGGTGAAGTAGATTTTGGAGAACCTGGAACCAACAGTCAGCACTCATTTTTCCAACTGATCCACCAGGGTCAAACTATTCCGGTGGATTTTCTTGGATTCGTTCAAAGCCAACATGACTTACTAATGGACAGCGAACAATTGTCATCGCACGATGAATTAATGGCAAACTTTTTCGCCCAACCAGATGCACTGGCTAATGGTAAGACAGCGGACGAAGTACGGGCTGAGGGATGTCCAGATAAGTTGGTACCACACAAAGTGTTTGATGGGAATCGACCCAGCAGTTCCTTGCTATTTCCTCAGTTATCAGCGTATGTCACGGGACAAATACTGTCTCTCTATGAACACAGAACTGCTGTGCAGGGATTTATTTGGGATTTAAACTCTTTTGATCAGTGGGGGGTAGAGCTCGGGAAAAAGTTGGCGGTTGACATCAAAGGGCACATTCTGAAAGCACGGTATGACCAGCAAGAGCGGTCAGTCGATACTGGTAGCCCCGCCACTTCAAGGATTCTGAATTATTACTTGAAGAATGGTAGAGATAATTCGTCCGTGAATGGAGTTGGATTGAATGTGCATTCGTTGACTAGTGTCACAAGAAAGACGCATCGAGAGCACTACCCCCCATCGATTCATGACCTGGGTGGCAATTTCGGGAAACTTTCGTGAGAATGTCAACCAAAAATGAGCATCTAACGATGGAAAGTTGTAATATTGTAACACCTACTTAGCTATGTCAATTTCTTGTTTATAATTAATTCTACTCATAGTCGACCACTTCACAATTCAAAATGTAGTCAAGCATGGGGAATTCCTGGGCAATTTCCTTCGAACTACCCTCGCGAGATAGCCGTGATTGGCTTGGTCCATGCTCTCCATAACCCGTGTGTATCTTACCCAGGTTTGTAGAAAAAAAATAGATTTATATTTATTAGGTTAGAAGACAACGAGCGAGAATTGCAACCAAATTTGTTTACCTTGTCCAATGTGTCAAAGCTCTCTTCTCCCACGATCTCACCCCAAGGTACTTCCCATGGACTCCCACCACCCAAGGGCCCAGAGTCATTCAACGCGATGATAAACTGGTTCGATCGGCTATCTTTACCCGAGCCAGCATACGCTAGAAATCCTTTGGAGAATCTCTTGACTCCCAAGTCATTAAAGCGATTAGTTGGTCCCTCAGGTAGCCAATTAGGATCATCTTTCAAATTTTTACCCTTGCCATCAAATTGTTTGTTCAAAGAATGTTCACCAGCAATACCAAACTGACAGAGAAAATTCTTTAAACATCTCATTAGAGCAACTTTGGACGAAAAGTATCCCTCATTTACCATTTCGAGGAAGCGGTTTGCACCAATGGGAGCCCAGGATGGATGAACCACAATGTGTAAAAATCCTTTCGTGCTTTGACATGTCACTAATGCGATCCGCAAGACATCTTTTGGAGGGCTCACGATGTATCGCTGGGATGTTGCATTAGGATGCCGTTGAGACGATGTAAGATCCTTGAGACTGTAGATGGTCCTCGAGTCATTCTTCCTGCCGGTTTCTTTCTGACGAATGAAGCTCCTATCAGGATTGTTCGGTCGTTTCGTTACCCCTGATAGATCAAATTTGTTGAAATCACTTTTTATTTGGAATCTATGGCCACGATTTAGCCCATCATAAAACACTGCTACGCTTGAGAGAAAAGTAATCAAGACTGCCAACGATGATACGGACACGTAAGGAGCTCGCCGTGCCCACGAATGAAAAAACCTGGTCTTCCGAACGACGTCCCCACTTACATAACGAAGTTTTGACAACGAGTTAGACTTTTGCCGTTGATTCATGCTGGCTGACCCCCGACATCACTCATGTCATGGAGACCAGGGGAACGGCAATTAAAGTTCCGGTGAAAAAACTGCTACAAATACTTACATATAAGTATATATAAGTAGTACTTATACTAATTTTGAAAAATGCTAGTCTGAAGAAAAATGGTTCTATTTA
>JALLPF010000463.1:0-12150 GCA_036939455.1 Cyclotella distinguenda | reverse complement strand
TCGCGATGGAGTCACGAGGAAAATCAATAGGGGTAGCAGCCATTGGAAGCAATTTGTAATTTTCTTGTGAAATTATTTTTTGTACAGCCAAAAAAAATGTGCCACTTGGAAATGGCCTCTTTCTTGATTTACAAGTCCCACATATTTACAAATCTTGCAATATTAATATATTCCCAAAAAAGATGATCGTATCATATCTTGTATACAAAAATTATTCAAGTATTCCTACGTTCAACGTCAGTAATTTAGATTAATTCTTAAACGCAGAATTTAAGACTTTTACAAACTTCCTGACTTTTGCAGGATTTCAGAAAAAAATCTGATATTCTGCAAAAGTCTGAAAATATGCAATTTCAGATTTTTTCAAATTTGCAGACTTTCAACATAGGAATCAGTAAGCTTTGTCCGGGGGAAACAAAATCTCATCCTTTTGCAAAATTGTTGCCGTTTATCTTAAAAATTGTTAAAGGCTCACATAATGTTTTCCATACAATTTTCAAAATTTAAGACATTTGAAATTTTTATTAAGCCTTTAAATTCAAACATGCTTTCTGACGGATCAACCGTGTCGTGAAAATTCCTAAAGTAGAGTATTAGATTCTGCAGAATCAGCTTATTTCCCATACCTTCAATCCTCCCCGATCATGAGTACATCAAAGATTGCAGTCTTAACCTGTTTCCTCTTAGCTCTCATTTCCTCGGTGGGAGCCTTCGTTGCACCCCATGGGACTACTATCAGACTAAGGACTCATGGACTTGCCATGGCAAATCCAATTGATAGCTTTTTCGCATTTCTCAAAGGTGGCAAAACGGGTCTAGTGAAATCGTTTGCGGGTGACTACGATGCCGTGAAAGTGAGGAGCAAGATCGAAACACTCATTGACGAAAACCCGGTTCTCATGTTTAGTTTCACCACGTGTCCGTTCTGTATCAAGGCAAAAGCAATCCTTGACGAGAAGGGAGCAAAGTACACTGTATTGGAATTGGATAAGGAGACTGACGGCACAGCCATACGTGCGGAGATGGGTGACATGCTTGGTCGCACTTCCGTTCCTGCCATTTGGATCCAAAAAAAGTTCGTTGGTGGATGCAACGATGGGCCTATGGGTGGTGTTAATGGCTTGAACAATTCCAATCAACTCGATGCAATGCTGAAATCTGCTGGCGCAATGTAGTTGTGGATTAATACATACTCGTGTGAGTATTTGCGGTGCTTTAGTTAGCAATTAAAGTAGTATGAATGGAATAAGAATTACATCGCATATTATTTACAACTCATTCTACAGCTTGGAATTTTCGTCACCGCTGAAGAGTAACTCGTCAACGCCCAAATCTTTGAAGTAACTCTCTACACACTGGAGAGTCACATCTTCTAGTGCGGAAGGCGACCACTTTGGATTACCATCCTTATCAACCAAAGCTGCACGAATACCCTCGTAAAAATCACTACCCTCTTTCATGCACGCATGCACAATTCTATACTCCAAGGCGAGGCATTCGCCAATATCATTCAAATATGACCCTCGTCTCAATCCTTCGAGAGTAACCTTTAGACTAGTCGGCGACATTTGCTTCAAAGTTTCTAGCGTAGATCGTGCAAATGGAGAATCCATGCTTTGAAGAGAATCAATAATGTCTTCAACAGTCTCTTTTCCACGAAAAGCAAGATCGATTTCAACTCTATGTTTCGATAGAAAAGATGCATCGGCATCGATCGACTGATCGTCAAAAGAATTCAAAACACCGGAAACGCAGTCTCCGAGAGTAAAGGCATCTCCCTCTGTGGATTCAATCAAAGCACGCTTCAATTCCTCCAATCGATCCGATTTTACGTATTGCGTTGCTATGCCAGAATAGATCAAATCATCCGCCTTTAATCTCGCACCCGTCAATGCAAGATAATTTCCAATGCCACCCACCAAACCTTGTTTCGGCGGGTATAGCTTGAGACGAGGAATCCACCAACTCCCCCCAACATCTGGGAACAACCCAATCTTACATTCGGGCATGGCGAAGATTGTATTTTCTGTAGCTACTCGGTATTTTCCATGAATAGAGAGGCCAACTCCCCCACCCATGACAACTCCGTCCCACAAGGATACCTGCGGCATGTCAGGGGGCTGAGTGGCAATGATATGATTGAGCCTATATTCATCTCTGAAAAACTCCGCGGTCAGGCTTTTATTGTCCGACTTGCCGGCCAGATAAACTGCCTTCACATCCCCACCAGCACAGAAGGCAGGTTTGACTTTTTCATTCTTTTTATACGGTGCTCCCTCCATCAGTGTGGCTCTAATTCCGCTCTGTTCAGTTCGCCAGAGAAATAATGTGTTGGTCATGTTTCGTATCATTTCCAATGTTAGCGCATTCAACGACGAGGGATTGTTCAAATAAAGAATGCCCAGATTGGATGATCGCGAGGGAAGCAACTGGGTATGGGCCATTTTGCCTCGGAGCAATGTTATTGTATGACCGTCCGATCCACAGGAGACAGGAGTCTGCAGCAAGGAAAATAATTTTAGCGGAACCCGAGCAAGTATTATTGATTTCCTGTAATAGACCTACATGACGTAGGTAGAACGTAGGGGTACCCCTCTTTATGAAGCTGCCGCCAATCAAAAATTGTCGCAACATCCATCCAGCATCTAAAAACAGCATCAACATTCTACGATTGGCCCACAACACCGTCCGTCAAATAATGCGTCAATCCAAATAACACTCTTTTCAATCATTTTTTGACCTCCTCCTAGCAATAACCGTAGCTTCCCTCCTTGTGAGCCGCCATGATAAGCACCGCCCTCATTGGTGTATTGTGGTTCGTAATAGTACTTTTCTTTGCCCCCGTACAGCGGCAGTATTACTTGACGTCGGGATTTTCCATCCAGACTTACTCAAACTATCGTGTTTGTCACTGGAACCACAATTCTAAGATGAGATTGAACCCAAACCCGGCAAATGACTGGGTCATAGACGACGACAACGACGATGACTCAAATTCGTCGTACGATCGAAATGGAGCAGCATTGGATAAAAGCGATGGAACAAACGGCTCTGAACGAAAAGATATCCATGATAACGTAAAAAGTGACGAGGAAATCTATATTCAGGATGAGTACATTCGCTGTTATTTTGCGACATGCATTCCTGGTCTAAACAATGCTTTGGCATCTGAATTGATCTCGCTCGGTGCCGGCGACGTCGAAAGCAGAGGAAGGAGCGGTGTATCGTTTACTGGGAGCCCCACTATTGGGTTGAAGAGTATCTTGTGGTGTAGAACGGCCCATAGGATAATGGAATTGATCGCCTCTTCAACAGACTCGTCACTCGGCTTTGGATACGATGACTACAGCTACGACAACGGGTTTTCGCAAGGATTGAGGAACAGCGACGATTTGTATCGGTTTGTTAAAACATCTATTCATACGCCTACTCTTCTGGGAGATGGAAAAAATGGTCTCAATACTCTATCAGTGAGTACAATATATTCATCTCGAGTTCCAAAGGAGTTATGTCATGGACACTTCACCGCTTTGACAGTCAAGAATGCATTGGTTGATTCGGTGAGAGAAATGAGAGAGGATGGCAGCCGTCCTGATATTGATGTGGAAGATCCTGATGTACCATTGATCGCCGTATTGAGAGGACGTCGTTTAGATAGTTACAACAGAAATAGAAACACGAGGTTTCGACGAGGCAGCGAATACGAAACTGGCAGAAATCACGATTCTGGAAACGAAGAGGATCAACTTGTTGCAGATGTGGATATTTATCGCTGTTTGCATTCTGGCGGATCTTTGCATAGAAGAGGATACCGAACTGAAAATGTTTTGATAGACGATGTCCAAGATGATGAAGTTTACCTGAATGATTCGAAAGTAGGCGTCAACCCGCTTTCACAAGATACGACCTCAAATACTCCCATTCATAAAGCAGCAATGAAAGAAACACTAGCTGCAGGACTACTCATCGAGGCCGGGTGGGATAAACTCGTTCAGGCTGCTCGATCCGATGGATGTGGTGCAGTGTTGATCGATCCGATGACTGGAAGCGGAACATTACCAACTGAGGCAGCTTTAATGGCTTGTGATATGGCACCTGGGTTATCGAGGATAGCATCTTGGCGTGACACTGGCCGTAACCCACATCGATTTCCTCCTGCTGTAAGATGGAAAGATTTTTGCAGTATCGCCGGGTGGAATGATCTTCTTGCAGATGCTGCGCAAAGAGCAAAGAAGGGAATGCAATGGGCGCACTCATCATCGAAGGTTGATGGGAAAAACAATATTTCTATTTTGAGTAACGAGAAGAATCTACGTGCCTTGAATTTGGCGAAAATCTCCATTCAAAACTCTGGAGTTCGCTCAATTATCACCCTCCAAAAAGGTGATTGTCTTGATTGGATTCTTGATGAGGATGGTTCTGGTGCTGTCATTAAAGGAAGGACAATGATCGTTTGCAATCCTCCATGGGGTGTACGATTAACGAATGATATTGATGAAAGCTGGGTATCGCTACGAGAATTCTTGAGAAGGGAAGGAAGCGGGGCTGAGGCTTGGGTGCTGAGTGGCAACAAGGATTTGACGAAAATACTGAGAATGAAGAAGAGCCGATCTGTTGTTGTTAGGACGGCAGAGGAAGACCTGAGATGGCTTCAGTACCATATTTTCAAGAAGGATCTCGAGTCGGCTCCAGTATCGATGGATCTTCAAGTCTAAGAATGGTTGGAGATTCATTTTCA
Organism: Cyclotella distinguenda; assembly: GCA_036939455.1. Classification (NCBI taxonomy): domain Eukaryota; phylum Bacillariophyta; class Thalassiosirophyceae; order Thalassiosirales; family Thalassiosiraceae; genus Cyclotella; species Cyclotella distinguenda. The sequence goes on along the minus strand of JALLPF010000463.1, from coordinate 7,412 downwards.
AAGTTATAGCTACGTCAAATGAAGGAAACTAACGTCAATCAAAATGGGCGTTTCTCCTCATCTCCACAGCAAAACTTTCAGTGTGTTTGGGAACGAATGCCGGAAGATCAACCTCACTAGGTGAGACGCAGTGATCCAACACCTTCATGCATTAAACTGAAACCAAACAACCCACCCAGGTTAGCTCTAAAGTATTTAAGTAGTGTTATGTCTCTATATTTTTGTTCATCTGCATTAGCGGTTCAAGCAGCGCGCAAGATTTCGTCTCAGGAGAAGCCTAGTGGCGCTCGATGATCTATTCGATGGATTTTTTAAGTCTAAATAATGAAGTTCGTACAGGGTGATGCATCACGTGGACGATGTCTAGCCCTGATTAATGGAACCTTTGAACAACGGGCGAAACATGAGTAGAATGGTCACACTCGCAACAGACATCATGCGGATACTTTGACGAAAACCTCCCTTCTCAAGAATAGCAGGGAAGGTTCGTCCTGCAAAGTATGCCATGAGTTTGATTGATTTAATGTATGCCTCAAATAACCTTTTCAGGGACTTCATCATGAGAACGAACTGTCCCATGAAATTGAGGCCGACAAAGGAGGAATTACGACCACCCTCCTTGATGCTGGTGTGCTGCTGCTCAGGGTGAGTTAAGTAGTTGAAGAAGTTTACAGCCGTCTCAGTAGATTTCGTCATCAAAGAGTGATCCCGTAACTCCCGAGGAACACCAAGTCTCTGACGTAATTTTTCGCTAGCGAAACCTGTGAGACCCAATGCCTTAAGAACGTCCGTGTCGGCTGGTACAGGGGACGGACTGGCCTGTGAGTACACTAGCGTTGATGATATCAGTTTGCCGGGAAGGAATGAATCCGATGGCTTTGAAGTGGATTTTCGGCCATGTATTCGAGTGTATCGTCTCTCAACAAACTCGAGATATTCATCCATGACTACTTGCTCATCACCTCCTACGGATGGTGCCTTGACCTTCTTGGTTATCGTGGGTGTCGGAGAGACAAACTTAATTGCAAAGGTATCTTTCAACCTGGAACTTGCATTCGTCGATTCATGATATTCATCTAATTCACGGTAACGTAACATGACGTTACCATCAGATCGTCCGACCCTCCTGATTCCCTCGACCCTCCAAGACCTTTGGTTTGGAGAAGTGCCCAGTATGCTGGATTTGGTGCTTAGGGCAGAACATGAAGATGCGATTAGAATAAGCGTTCTTCCCAACGAGACTGGCGATAGTGATATTGCTTGATTGCAAGACGATCGATCTTCACTCCTTGTAGTCTTCATGCCTTGTAGGTACGTCTTGTTATCGTTACTGCTCGTTTTCCGTCCTGTGATTAATTTGTGATCTCATGGTGATGGCAGCTATCGTCAAGACAACAGCATATTATTATCGCAGGTAGGGTTCGTACTACCTAGTAATTCGGGCAGAATGTCTCTACCGGAATATTATGTGCAATTTCGACCTCGCGGAGTGGACAATCGTGGTAAGATGGGAATCGTATCCCGAATAAGAATGGCAGACAAAGGAGGATTCTTTATTTGACTTATATCATTGCCTTTAAAAGTCATTAGACTTTTCTCGAAGGGCCTCTCAATTAAAATTCTTCTGTTTCCATCCGCAGATGTCGAGGGTCGGTTCAATAGAAACCGCATATGGATGTCTGTCTGTCACCCTTCGATGACGTACGAAACGTGGAAGCAAAGTTTAAATTTCTCGAATCTGAGCTTTTCATATCTAAATGTTCGTCTTTAAGCCGTCTGTTGGATATTATTATATATTCATGGATATCAATAACTGTATTGAAATAATCATCGCCAGAATTCAACGCCTCATTGGTTCCTGTGTTGCAAAAAAACCTTTGTTTTTTGTTTAGATAAGATATTACACTTAAAAAACCTAAGTAAGAGGTAGCAATTTATGCTCTCTCTGCTACTAGCTGACTTTACTAGCCGCATGCTGTCATCATAGCTCGAGAAATAATTGCATTCACACAAACCAAGAATACGAGACGGCAATCAATCACACCGACGACAATGAACTCAGAAAGATTGGATCCTCCTTCTCGAAATGAAGTTCCTCCTACTAACCCTACCGCTGCCATTAACGTTCTTGAAGGTGAGAACGCCGCTGTAAACTCTTCTCGGAAGAAGCGTAGCTATTACAATTCCGAAGCCCATGCAGCCGAAGCCGAAGCAAGTGACTCCCAGATAAAAATCGAAGAGGATAACGACCCATCCGATGAGGTCGGTGATTTTTCCAATGACGACGTCGCTCGTCCACCTCTGAAATTGCCGCGCATCGATCAAGATGGCGAGTTGTTCTCCGAGGACGACGATGACGACGAGGTCCCCGTTCTCCCGGAATCCCTCAAGAGCTTGGACTTCTCCAAACCAAAGGAAGAACTCATAAATGAAATGAATCCCGAAGACTCCCATATATTTCGTGAGGCGGATAGTCGACGCATTAGGAACGACAGGGCGGTGCGCTTGGCTCATGCAAAACTTATGAGAGCGAAAACAGAGGCGATCAAGGCTCAGCTACGATTTGAGGAGAGCGAGCGTGCCTATCAAGAAATTAAGGCCAAAACCGATCGGGACGTTTTGAATGATGCAGACGATTTGCTACTCGAACCTTCGTCGTGGAATATGTACTATAATCATTTGAAGATTTTCTACGAGCGTGAGGGACACTGTAACTTCAAACGGACTATCACAGACGCAGACGTCGCCGGTTTGACTGAGGAAGCTGAGAAGGAGCTCCGCACGCTGTCGTGGTGGACAATTCGTCAGAGGAAGTACAAGCGTCGTGGAGAGTTGGAACAGTACAAGGCTCACTTGTTGAATCGTCTTAATTTCGAATGGAATCCCCACGCAGGTCCAGGTCCGGAGAAGTGGTTGAAGAGTTACAATCTTCTTAAGAAGTACGGGGAGATCAATGGTCACTTGAAAGTTCCTATAAAATATGTCGATGAGGATGAAGGGGGGTTCAAATTAGGCTCATGGCTCAAGACTCAAATTACTCATTATCGAAATGCGAAGGAAGGTCGCCAGCCTGCCCTGTCTGCTGAGCGCATCAAACTTCTTGACGATCTTGGCATATGTTGGGGAGAGAAGGTTTGTCGCCATTCTATATTACCGTCCATTGAGACTTGAAGTCTAACGTCTTATCACTTGCTTAGCGGCTTACCACCTCGTGGGATTCCAGGCTTGAAGATTTATTGGAGTTTAAATGCAGGTTTGGACATGTCAATGTCCCTTGGCAGTGGAAAGAAAATATTCCGCTTGCACAGTGGGTGAATTCACAGAGGTGAGTGATGGTGACATTTTTTTCGACACCTTGATGATGCGTCAATTCACGTTCTACGCCCGTCTGTAGAAAAAAATACAAAGAACTTTCAGATGGTAAAAGAAGTAATTTGACTGAGGATCAGATTTGCAGATTGAATGAGATTGGTGAGTTTTTGCCCGCTATTTAATTAGGATTTAATCAAGTCTCTCATTAACTTGTTCTTGGTATTCCTTCGTATGGAAAGGCTTCAAGTGGAGCACCGGCGGTCGAGGACGATACACTCATGTAGGGGAAGCCTCCGCTGACAAGAATCCTGTTCGTCCTGGAGAAGAACCTAATACGCCCGAAGCTGCGGCCATATCTCAAAGCAACGTTTATGCCACAGCCCCGAACCAACCGTTCAACGAGGGACAAATGGGTATCCCTGGTCAACAAGCTCAGTATCCGAATTTCTTCAACCCTCAATTCATGCGTGATCAGTACATGCAACGCATGGCTCACCCCAATCCTTCTGACTTCTCCTACATGGCATACGCCTACCAAATGAATCAGCTGAACAATCAGTTCAACCACCCATCGAATCAAGCGCAACCGAGAGGTCAAATGAACCAGATGTTTGGAGGAGGGCACGCGGCTAATCTTTGATAGATTCCTCACACATGATTGTCCAGATTTCATTGATTTGATTCTCGTGAAACGATTTCGGCCAATCTGTCAATGATAAGTTGATCGATTTGGCCCGAATAATTACACATAACCGGAGAAACATGTTCCTCTGGAAGCTGCACGCCATGAGCGTAATTCTGACCTGAGGAATATCGGATCAGGTTGTTGCCGTTATGGATCGAGCATTCTTTTTATTTTTTCGAACGAATATACTGTCAAGTGGGGGGGGCGAACTATGAAAGCGTACCTAGTCTCACAAAACCTCATAGAATAATTGTGTTATGTGTTGATACGTCGTTGGACTCAACAAATAACAAATCATGTGATCGGTATCAGTTTTTAAAAATTTCCGGGAGTTGTTTCGTAGAAACTTCCATTGCAACCACGAGAACTACATTGTCCCAATTGCAAAGAGCAGTCGCCTCGGCCAAAGAAGAAATACAGCCATACGCAACAAGAAGTTGCCAGCTCACTATGTTGATGCCCAGCACATAGCAATAAAAACAGATCCCCAAAATTGTTCCTAGGATACATCCAATATTTCCTTCGATAGATTTCTCTCCTCCTAAAGGGACTTTGTATTTGTGCCTTCCATAATGGATCCCTATCATGGCCGCCATCCCGTCTCCTATAAAGGATGCCATGATAGTAGCCGCCACATCAGGTGTCGTGAATTTTGTCAGGCCAACATAGCACATCACCATAGTCATTTGAAGCGGTCCGTAGAGTAACTCTGATGGCGAGGATGTTCTGGACATGACGAGAACATCTTCATCCTCGGGATCTTTCAAGATTGCACCCTTGGTACAAATCATGTCAGAACATTCAAATGAGTTGTACACCTGTACGCCAATCTGTCTGCTTCTCACCTTGTACAGAAGTCTTACTGACATCACTACAGGAACAATGACATTTAATCTCCAACCCCAATGACTCGGATCGAACAATGGCCAAAACACTATAAGCGAGCACGCACACAAATGAATGAATTTTCTGGATAATTCAGGAAAATCATATTTAATTCTAATCAATGCACCCAATTCCATGATAATTTTTACGTAGAGAATTGTACAGAGCGCGGCGCCGATATTATTTTGCTTAGGGGTGAGAGGTGGAATGCTGGGGAAGCGCGAAGTGAGGAAGGCATTAAGACCTCCGATGCTTGCGATTGTCTCGAGTCTTCTGCACATGATGTATTTTATGATCCCGGGGGTCCGAGAGACAATGTCTGGATGATTTCACTCAGATAATAGTCTGACATTGGGTCAGCCTTGTTTCATTTGCTCATCGTTATGGCAGCTTGTCGTCTCGTCTGCGGGGGAAGGCGTCGGCGGGTTATCTGTTAAGGAAAAACTCGGGAAGATTATAAACGATACTACATTTTCCCAATCAATCCATTTTTGTGTCGCATCGGGATGTATCGAAATAAGCTCAGTTTTAATCATGATAAATCTATACTATGCGCGTTAGATTAAGAACACAATTCCCTTCATTTTGATATGTCATATGCCTGTGGTCCGTGAAGGAGGTCGCATCCGGATCCGATAGGGATTTTTTCTATAAGTACGTTGCTGGATTGATTTGGAAAATATATAAGTACTTATATACTTAAGTAGTAATTAATTTCAGATTATTTTGGGTCGCCTACGACGTATTGGTCTCTATCTATAGTACTTACATACTATAAGTACGTGAAGATCCGTGTTCGGAATCTTTTGGCACTTTTCATTTTTTTCGCTCCCGACTCCCGACCAACAGAGATTCCAAAGGCTGCACAACTGCACAACACTCAACAATCTTTTTATTACTTCTTCGAGTTATTTCATTTTAGTTAATGGTACGTCATTCAACTTATCTTGTACGGGCCCTCAATCACAATGTATTGACCTGCAATGATTATAACATCTTGAGATGTCTCTCGCATCCTTGTTTGAGCCGCGGTGTTCAGAAGTGGATGCTGGAGCTCGCAAGGATTCAGTTTTGGAGGCAATCCTAATTTCCTAACGGAATGATGATCCATTAGCGACCATACTCTCTGAGCAGATTTTTTTCATCTTTCACTCTTCAATGCAAATTATGCCCCTCATCCCGCTCACTCTGTTTTGATTATCACCAAGTATTAAATGGATTATTAACATGATTCGCCCATCACCCAATTCTCATATCCTTCCAGCCAAACAAACTTGTTAGATGTTAGATGTCTATCAATGCATTGAGGAAAATTGAATTCGCGGGCAATTTGGACGGATAAATAGATACATGAATCCTTTCACAAATCCTTTGAATTAGGATGGTAATTTGGGGAGGGATAACTCGACTCTACAACATGTGACACGTGAATGACGAGATTCATTGGCCTTATTGTATCGTTCATTAATATTTGACAAGCTATTGCTTTGAAAGTGCAATGATAATCACAGAAATCAGCATTCAAGTTTTCAGATGAAATTTACAAGCGGGACTCATCTCTAGGTTTACTTCGTTATACATTATCATGTCAAAACATCCAAACTAAACTAGGTGTAATGATGATGACACCCAACATCCTTTTGTAATAATTTCCATTGCGTCATCCACCGACAAGACAAATTACTTATGGAGATCGACCAGATGAGAATCAGTTACACCCATGCTGGACAAAGCAAAGACTGATGATGATGGTAATAATATTATATACTTAATATTATTTAATGTTTACCAAGAGAATTCAATCAATAACCCACCGTATTCGACCAGCTGAACCAGAGGCAGAATTAGGAGAATGAAAAAGTGAAGATGTGGATCAAAAAACGAACGATACTCATCTAAATCAGCATGAATAGAATTGACTTGCGCATCACAGTCGCAGCCGAGAATTCGGGTTTCTACCATGCCCATATTTTGATTAAGAAATAATCGATCGAAGGGAAACACCAAGTCCTCGACACTATCCCTCCAATGACTCGTCACCAATTTTTGATAAAATAATTTGTCTCGTGACTCGACTTAATCTTCCTCCTGCTACCACTTAAAGGTACTTATATTAGTGGAATTGGGAAGCTGATTAGGGCTGTGGGAAATATAGTGGAGTTGAGGGATCTCAATTTTTGTTTCGCTAATTATTAACTTTAATAAACTGTGATGAAAAGCGGGTGAATATAAAAAGTACCGAAATATATAGGTAGAGATATTTTTTCATCAGTCGACAAGCAAGTGCCCATTTGCAAACCTTCTGATGTCTGGCTTCTCACAAGTAAGAACAAAATTTGGAATCCCTAAATAATGCGCCTTCTCCTAGTTGTCACATTTTAGAAACAAGTGATGTAGCAATAGATCATATTGCTCTTCTCGTTAAGATCTCGCATTTGTATAGAATGCGGATATTGTATTCTATGTTCCGCATTTTATGAATAGAATGCGATTTCCGCATTCTGTAGAATAGAATGCGATTTCTGCATTC
>JALLPF010000462.1:0-10234 GCA_036939455.1 Cyclotella distinguenda | reverse complement strand
GGAATCATACCGAAATTTGGTATCGTTGAAATCGTAACGTTGAGGAGAATTCGTTATCGATGACGGAGGGGACGATGTGCGTAGGAATTGCAGAGATAAAATCTATTAATCTTAAACAACAGTATGTATAACGTCTAAATCAACCTTTTTTTGTCGCTGATCCTTAGACCCTATATGATCCTTGTGTCCTGTGGTTAACGGTAGATTTCCCTCAGCCCCGTTTGGTTGTGTATCGCCTTCGGCGGTAAAACGGCGAGGTTCGGATCATTAGGTCGCTGGTTCGATTTTCCCTGCCAATATCAGTTCATCAGAGTGAGGAAGGAAAAAAATGTTTAAATTTGGTGTAATAATTTTGCTTTATTCTCGATAAATTTTCTTTTATCTTCGTGGGAACTATAAGTAATTGCAATTTATTTTTACGAGCACTCCATGCATTACCTCCTGATGAAAGCAGAAGATGAAAGCCATCACAGTCCTTGTTGGGAGAGGATGGTTGCTAAGGGTGTGAATAATAGTATCCAGCGATGATATGAAGGGTATCGTATTGTGCGAGGATCATTTGGCAAAGGTTAGGATCAGTTCATGAAAGTGATGAAAACATACCATCCAGGGAAACACCAGATTTTCCATCACAAGACTCACGATTGCTTCAGCGGGTCGTCTTTCGATCTTAGACACCTTCCTCAATGAGGCCAATGTGTCCACATATATCCTTTTTTTCCTTAAGGTACCTATCATTATACTTTCCAGGAACTAAGGGGGAAACAGATGATGATGATGTTGTAAGCCCAACAGCTCGGACTGACATTTTTTGAAATTTAGAGAAAAAACTCACTTGCGGGCATTGGGCATGAAGTGACGTTGTTAGGACCAAACACCCTAACCGCTCCTTCCAGTTTCTCAGGATTGTTTGAGTACAGTCGTATGGACTTCGGTCGAAGCATATTCTTGAGAAAGTCGAACGCAGCATTGTAGCTACGAACATCTGATTGACATCCAATATCAAGCAACGCATCAACATGAGTCTTGGAATCGCATTTGTCAAGACGACTATATGCTTTGATCTTATTATGAAGCCCATTACCCCTGCCTTCATGCCCTTTGATGTACAATAGCACAGCATGCGTCTCATTTTTCATGATATGCATGAATTGTATCTTTTGCTCCCCACAGTCACACTTACAAGAATAAAATACATCCCCAGTGAGACATTCACTGTGTAGGCGAACACAGACATCCCTGGCATCACCTATTGTCTCGTTACCTTTAACACACACTGCCAATTCGATAGTTGTATTCCCTTCTTTAAAAGCATCAGTTGCATAGAAAGTAGTGTTTTGAATGCACCCGGGGATATTGCCAAATGCTGGAATTTTACAAGGTAAATCCGTGACTGGAACAGAGGTCAATCCACACCAAATCCTTTTATCACAGTAGGGGCAACTCAATTGATCATTATAACTTTCACACTCGGCGCAATATGTCAACCACGTTTGTGGCAAAATACAAATGCGTAGATTTAAAGTCAAGTTCGGACTGAAAATAAAAATGATGGCAGATGGATTAGTGCATATACACCGAAGGCAGGACCTCAAATGTTCAGCAGGCAGTCGATATCGGGAGCAAAAGACGGTGAGCCGGCTACCAAAAATATGATGGGCATGATCAGTTATCGGCACAAAGACATCTTCGAAATTTGTTGATGCGTTGTCAACTAAAACAACACCACAATCTTTAAAAACTTTGCTGTCCTTCATCTGGTGCATAAAAGCTTCAAAGGACTGAATAACTTATTTATCAAATAATCAAAGGAACAAGAGTCCCGACACTGTTAAATCAGAATGTGGATGCTTTAAATTTGTACGTATAACAAACTCACCTCTAGCCTGTGAAGTATTGAGAAGGTGAAACACTACCACAACCGATTCAGATCTCTGCTGCAACCAGTCACTGCCAAGGGTTTGCAAATCAACATTTCCTTTCTGACATTCCCACACATTCTTCTTTACCAAATCAGCCATACTAGAGAATGAAACGAGATCAGACACAAGATGCAAATTGTGAATAGAACGAGAATGTTTCATTTCGTTTGGTGGATGAATAAAGAACCAGGTTCCATTCCCTAATGTGCCTCGGCATGATTTCTTTTCACCAATACGAATATTGTAGTCAAGAGTGTGCCACCAACCTCTCCGAAGACAAAATTCACCATTGTCTTGGGCTGCTTCACTCAATTGAACTTTAAATGGGAGAAGCATCATCATCCTTCTCAAATGAATAAACGAGCATCTGATTTCCATACGTAATGGGAATCCTTCATGATTTGAATACTGGCGAATTGGATGCTCCTCATATCCCCTTGTTACTGGGAATCCAAATGTTATCAAGTTGGTATCTCGTAGGAACTCAGCTTGACACTCTTCAATGCCATTAACCCCATTTTCACAATGAAATATAATATCAGAATCAACTTGCAGTACAAGATCATCTTTGCAAAAGTTATCATGCTCTTCGATAAATTGAAATGCAAAAAAAGTTGAAGCGTACTGCTGGCCTTCCTCGCTGTGCGTTGCATTGCTCTTGTGACCCAACCATCGTTTATTCAATTCCAGCACCTGAGCATTGTCTTTGCCATCAAATAACAACAGATGATCAACCAGTCTCTCTTCTTGAATTTCATCTAAATCTTTGTTGTAGCGTAACATGTTGCTTGTTTGGAACTGACGGTTAAAGTTGTCTTGCTTGGATACATCTGCCAACAAAATGATGGACTTAAAACTGATAGCTTTCTCCAAGCACTGAACTATTCTACGGACACTAGAAAGTATAACCTTGTGTTCCATGGGACAAGATTTTATACTCGAATTGTAGTAAATTGGATATTAAATGAAGTCAATCATCTTCACACATCTCAGTAAAGTGATCACCAAATTTAATTGAAAAGTCTTACAGCAAGAATAATCCCGGATCTGGAGTCAGCACAAAGAAATACCATTTGGTGTATTCCCCAAATTTTTCTTGATCAATCATCCTGACATCATCTTCTTGGATTGAAAAGTTCCAGATGTTTTGCATGCGTCGAAGTATTCGTCTGTAAAATCCCAATCTGCGTCTACATGATAGTGATGCGTTCTCAATGGAATAGGGATCCTCAATGATGAGAGCGATTCGTGCTGATTTGTTTTCAGTCCACATTGAAGAAACAGCACTCTTGATTCCAGTTGTTATTGATTTGTCCGCACTGCTTGTGGTCAAAGTAGGGAAAGAAGATACCTTTGAAGTGGCAACGATCATACAACATTGAGATTCTAGTTGGTCAAGCTTTCCAATGATAAGAAGACTAGGATTGTGTTCTTCCATAATGACCTTGAGGAAGTTTTCAAATCCAACCAGTTCGGCGTTTTGTAGTGAATGATCGCTCAAAAGAATTTTGATCTTGCCAAGCGTGTAAGCATTACCACCATACTTGCCAAATTTGTAACATATGAAAGCTCTTCTACACATGTCCTTGAAATGATCGGTGTAAGTGTCCATATTGTCATCATACTTCAAATCCTTCCCAATATCAATGATAGTCACAGATTCACTTTCATAATCTAACAGAAGGTTGTCAGGGGATATATTGGTGTGATACAGCCCCGGTTTGCTTTTCCAATATTTCAGCATCCGAATCATCGCGGGCCCGTGTCCTCCTCTATACAATGTGCCGGACAGGAAGGTTCGTTGCAGGATAGGTGTTGGTCCCGCATAATCAACAAAAGATGCATTGAACATAGCAAGAATTTGAGGAGAAGGCAATGTGGAGTCAACTGCATCAAAAACTTTGTATAACAAACTGTCTTGTTTAAACGAAACACCTTCAGCACCAATGCCAACAAAAGTGCACAATGTACCTGTCGCTGTAAATAGAATACTCTGAGCAGCATCAATTCTAGGCTTGTTCCATTCTCTCAAGATATCTAGCTTTTCTTCATCGTGTAGTTGAATGATGGGTTCCTCTCCTTTTGAATTTTCCTCGAAATATGTTTTTGAAAAGTCACGAGGTCTGGGGACAAAATCAGCAAGCAATGCAAATGATGATTCAATGACAGAGAATACTTCATCTTCCCATTCATGACTGTCGAGGATTTTTTCTAGGGGGAGAATGAGAAAATAATTCATTGTCTCTGAATAATATGGTCTTCGACGAAGTGTTGATAGAATTCCTCTCAGACGGAACAGCCAGCTCCTTAATGCAACCAACCTTGATTCCTTGTATAGCTTCCTATTTTTTTTGTCTCTGCATAAAATACTGCCTATCACTTCCTCCACAACAGATATTCGCATGCCTTGTGGACTGGGCACCAAGTCAAACTGGTTGTTATGATAGACGAACAAGTTTTTGTCAACCATGCATTTCAGCCCACTTTTTTTTTGATGCTGACACCAAAATGAATCCTACAAAGGGGATTCGGAATACGGAGATATTATTACGGGCAATCAACATAGTTACATAAGGACTTACAGATCGTCTCGAATAAGTGGTTTGCTCGCCAATTTTAATAACAGGAGCTTGGATCCGAACAGGGGCATGAAAAAACTGTCAGTGCACCCTTGAATTCGATATGTTCTGTGGGTCAGAAGATACACACCATGTTGCTGTACAGCGAGGGGAAGAAACGAGTTTTCATTCTTTTTCAGCAGGACCATACACCCACCCCTTTGCAAAGTGTCTCCATGTTCCAGAGGAATAACTAGAAACATGGATAATATTCAGAAATCAAAGAAAATGAGAATGAGGCCAGATTCAAACATCATAATATCTCTCACCATCACGACATAACGGAGTCCCGATGAGAAAATTGTGCAATGTTCCCCTAAAAAAAGCTTCTTCGTTGTCGATGATAGTATCTTCTCCGATGTTGTAAACAGGCATTTCGAGGTGATCAAATCTTGAACTAGATAAATCATAGTACCAGTCAAACTTGTTTTCTCCCAACAACCCACAAGTTAGGCAGTAACTCTCAACGTCATTTTCTCTGTTCGACATGTAACACATGTCAAGTTTATACAACAAGTCCACCAAGTTGGTTCGTAGACTGAATAGTGAAGGATTTGGTGGAGTTCTCAGGTCGCGACCGATCAATACAGCGTTTAAATCCGTAGAGTTTTCCACAAATGGAGACCAGCCCATGGGAAGCCGTTTATCATCATCCATGATGACGATGGCATGAATACCACTCAAGTATCCGATCACATTGAATATGAACACTTGGAGAACTGTCCTACTTAGTGCAATGGGAAGTCTGTCCATACACACGGATGTGTTAACTTCGAAAGATTGCTTCAAAATAGTGTCGACAACTTTGTTGGATCGTTTCAAAACGATCCCCCTGAGCTCTTTCTTTCGTAGTTCTCTCGTCAAAGAGTCAGCGATGTTATCATTTGAATTCGAAAAAATAACTATAAATGGAATAAAATTAGCTCGGGAATCACTTGATACTGAAACCGAAGATAAATCATTCATCAATGGGAGGATTCTCTGTAGATCACTAGTTATGATACCAAACAGTGCATTTTTCTTTGGCGACTGCTGGTTTTCACCATCTCTCTTGGACGAATATAGCTGGGGCAGCAACTCGACCGTACCGTTAAAGAGTGGGAGCTCATCTCCAGACCATGCTTGTAAATTATCTGAATGACAAATAATGCCGTCACGAGGAGTAAAGGCAGACCTCTTACACCCAAACGTCACCTCTGCTCTTTCCTTGAACTTCCCACGCTGTGCCGAAGTCATCCTAGATGCATGCTTGAGGTAAAACATAGTCAAGCCTTGTATCTTAGCGGATCCTGACGAAGAAACTCGAGGCCTATCAGAATCAGCATAATGCTTTACGGTGTATTCGCCAGTTGATGCAAATGAGTTTTCTTCTCCATCCAAAATATCTGATAGACGAATGCAAATATCTCGGTCAGTAGTACTGGCGAGGCTTTCGTCAAACAAGCCTGCTTTGAGTAGCGAGCCGACTTCATAGAGAGAGAGAAAGAGCAAAGGTAATATGATAACATCACGAAATTATTAAATTGGGGTATGAACATCTGAACATACCTCTGACAAACATATTACTACCCTGAACACCAGGATTAGTGTCAAAAAAATCAGCAGCAGTTGGCTGACGATTGAGAATAGGTTCCTTGGTCGGACCACTCCTGCCGAATCTGATTATACCCGAAACTACCCATTGGCAATCCTTGGTAGCCACCGCGAGGCATTTTTCAATATGGTCATCCTCCCACTCGTCGTCATCATCTAGAAGAGCAATCCAGCAATCGTCCACAATAGAGAATGCCGCGAGGATCCCTGTATTCCAACTGATTTACAAAAATCAGAGATTGGGGTTATAATGTAACAACAAATTGTTAGCAATGTCACATTCCTCACCTGCCCGTCCCCGACATTCTCCGCGTTCGGACATTCGGGATGAAATGAACTTTTTCTCTGAACGACATCGGCAAGTTTTCTTTGATGAAAAATGAATCTTCGCGTAGTAGAACATCGTTCTCGGGATCGTTGTCAGAAACCACGAATACAATCACAGGAGGGAGGGTTTGCCTTGAAATAGAGGCAAGAGCACGATCCAGTAGAAAGTGCAATCGATCCTCGCCATGCGTAGCTATCACAGCAACAACTGGTCGATCAGCCATGATGTTCACAATAGTATTTTATGGTGAATTTCATGCAAGCACCCGAATCATTACTACGGACGGAATTTCTCGCTCTTTATGTCTCGACGCGGTTTGAAATTTTCACCAGGATCTTCTCTTCAACTTGGAGGTGAAATTTTGAGAACCTGTCATGATCTGTCATCCCACAAGTCAGGCCTGGAATCAGTCTACCTAAGTGACTCGTTAACTCACCCTGGTGTTAGTGTTAGGATTAGAAATTGGTTTGTACTTACAAGCCTCATCTTGCAGATCGTCATGAGCTCACTGCTTCATCAAAATTTCATTAATGCTGGTTTGAACATTTCCCCCTCTGGTCAAACACCCCTTTGAGGAGCAATTGTTGCAAAACTGATGCTATCAAGCAAGTAGATATGTGCGGAATAATTGCATTGGCAAATGTTGAGAAGTCGTTGGAAGACTACAACACAGTCATTCAAACGATGGACCAAGTTCGACATAGAGGACCCGATGGTTTGAAAGTTATCTCTGTTGGACCCGAGAGGGGCCCATCGATCGTCCTCGGCCACGCCCGATTGGCAATTGTTGGTGGAGAAAACGCACTTCAACCTCTATCATGGATTAAAGGACGATCAATGTTTCATCTGACAGTGAACGGGGTATGCGCTTCATTGTCCAGTTTTGCTATTTCACACCTTAGAATTGAAAATCAACAAAGGTGCTTATTTCTCGTAGGAAATTTACAATTATCAAGAATTGAAGGAACAATTGGTGCGAAGTGGATGTTGCACAATCGATGATTTCAGCACGGAAGGCGACAGTGAAGTTATGTTGGCATGTTTTGTCCACCGAGGGATTGCTTGGACTCTTGAAAATATTCGAGGTATGTTCGCGTTTGTTCTTGTTGAAACGACATCACGAGATGAAGAAATTCAGACCATCTCGTTAGGTCGTGACGTGATGGGAATCAAACCACTTAGTTTCGGAATGGATCAAGACCGAAGAAAGATTTGCATAACATCTGAGATAGCCGCCATGCCACGCAACTATGAACTTAATAGTGTAAAGGATGTGCTGCCGTCTACGTTTGTTCATTTTGAAAAGATAGTTGTAGATGGAGCACTCGAATGGTCAGTGATTGAGACTGCCTACGGGAACAGGATGCACTGGAAATCGATAGGAAGTCAGAAGGTCCTCGAATCGGGTGAACAAGCCTCAATGATAAACCGTAAATTGACCGAGGCGGTGTCGATTAGGATACCAAGAAACGGAGTTCGTTGGGGAATTTTACTATCAGGGGGTCTGGATTCTAGTCTGATTGCTAGAATTGCGGCCGATTTAGTGAACCCATCTCAAGTGTATACGTTTACGATCACATTTTTGGATGAAAATTCTCAATCTCACATCGAGGGTGATAGACACTACGCAAAAATAGTCGCCGGAAGTAGATCAAATATAACTCACGAAGAAGTGACTTTCACGTTTCAAGAAGGGTTGGATGTTCTGCCTCATGTGATAAATGCGGTAGAAAGTACAGATGTTGCGCTTGTCAGAGCCAGCGTGCCTCTCTATATATTATCCAAGCACATTAGCAAGAACGGTTTCAAAGTAGTACTCTGCGGGGAAGGAGCTGATGAGTGCTTCGGCGGATATCGTTTGTTCGAGAAGTACTCTAATGATGATTGCAGCAAGTTTTCCCACGAGATCGATCGTAGGCTACTTAACATTGATACATCTGAGTTGCAGCGAGTTGATCGTTGCACCAGTGCACACGGTCTGGAAGCAAGGGTCCCGTTTTTAGATACAACCTTTTTGGAGACGATCATGGGAATAGATCACACTGAGGTAAGTGATGAAACGTCATCATTATTTTGTTTCATAGATCCTGAGCAATCGCTATAACCCCCTCCACCAGAAAATGTCACATCCCTCCAGAGGAAAAGTATCGAAGTTTTTATTACGTCGAGCTTTCGACGGATATCTTCCAGATTCTGTTCTTTATCGCGAGAAGGAGCAGTTTGCGGATGGGATAGGCTCACAGTGGATTTCTAGACTGCAAGCACATACTTTTTCACTCATTCCCACCAGCGCCACCAAAGAAGTTGCAGAGACAACATTTTACACGTCACATTTTTACTCCAATCCAGAAGAAAAGCATCCCCATATTCACCTTCGAGAAAATCTGATGGATCAAAGAAAAGCGCGCCGTAGGATAAGTGCTTATGTTGGTTCTGACGCGGAGCCAGGAACGTCTCAATCTTCTCGTTGGCATAAAGTCCAGAATGATCCGGATCTGCAAAGGATGAAATTGTCTTCAAGTGAAGTGAAGCAATTCATCCGAAATATTTTGGGATGGTCAAATGATGATATCAAGGTGATCACTCCAAGCGTAGAGTGCCTCAACAAATTAATTGTTTCGATGTTGGCTCGTGTGCCATTCCACAATCTCACATTACTAACCAGGGAGCGACGACCACCAACGATGGACGAAATTAAGAACGACATGATGACTGGAATGGGAGGACCGTGTTCAGTTGTAAACTCATTTTTTGCGCTGTTGCTGAGTAAATTGGGCTTTCCTCATGTTTATCTTCTTAGGTGCGTAACACAAGCCATCTTCCTTCACTATAATACAGATGCTGTCCTCACCAACCTCACGATAGTGTTGGTTTCTACGACGATGTTTACAATTGAAAGTTGCCAAATTAATGGCCGAAGTGATTGCCACGTTGCTATTCTCCTTCAAATTAAAGGACTGAGGTATTTCGTCGACGTTGCCAATGCCAAGCCGTACTATCGAGCCGTACAGATCGGAGACTCGACCGTGAATACGTGCTTGAATATATCATTCCTTTGGAATTTAGAATACGAGCCTACAACGGGGGTGATGGAAGTGAGACATGGAACGGCCTCTGACAGTCTTCAATCGGCAATGACCTTCCATCCCACAACCACGGTTATGTACAGCTCATTCCATAACATGATTAAAAGAAGTAGAAATGACAGAGAGTTCGGACCCTTTTTGACGGGGTTGAGACTGTGCATTTATCCAAACCAAGTGACGGAAATGATTGCAGTACGTGATGCTTGCATTTATGATGGGGATTCCATGAGGGAGAAACGATGTGCCCAGTCCAAGGCAGATATTCTATCGGTTGCCAAAAGAGATGCATTTGCGCACATTCGAGGGTTCGATGAATTGGTGACGAAAGCAATGGATGTACTCGACGTGGAGAATGCAGACTGGTTCGAAATTTCTGGCGAAATTTTGAGGAAGAAAAGGATATCAAACAATTTGCAACTGGAATCAGCCACTTGTAGCGGCGTCAGTGCGGCATGATCGAACAAAAAGAAGGAGCATCCGAAACGAGCCGCGTTATGGGGTGCCCTTATGCGTGTCTGAAGGTAAAGTAGTACTCTACTTAATCCGTCCCGTAAAAAATGGCCAAAATCTGGCTGAAAAGAGGAAGTAAGCCGGATTAAGCTCAAATTTAATAATGATAACTCTTTAATACCACAGTTCGATTCTACACACGATTCCCTTCAATTTGATATGTGATATGCCCTATGT
>JALLPF010000461.1:0-10105 GCA_036939455.1 Cyclotella distinguenda | reverse complement strand
ATTGTCGACAATCTGGGACCATAGAGTTAGCGTAATCACCCGATTGTCGACAATCCGGAATTGTCGACTTTTGGGATGACAGGTCAGGTATCCTAATAATAATCGGCCCAATCTCGACACAATGGCAAGGAACAGAATCGACCAATCCCAAAGCGGCAACGAAACGGCAGTATCAACCAGCGAAACTCACTGGGACAACTACCAAAGATCCGTCCAACAATATCGCAAATTATCCTGCAACCGACCCGACTGGTTCTCTCAACCGCCCGAAGAGAGATACCACCAACAATGCCTGACATGTCCCCTCAATGAATCGGTGCTCGCTCAAATGCCCCTCATCGAACTCCCCCTCAGGATTCATCTCCTCCGCTGTGAGGAACTAGGATGCAGCTCCGACCTAAACGAACAATCCGTCCAACTCATCGTCCACGAAATGAATCACTACTGGAAACAGGCCGGAATCCAATTCCGTCTCTCCCCCGAGACTCCCACCCACAACGGAGTCCTCTCCCACAATCTCGAACAATACCTATCCCCCTCCCTCCGCAAGGAATCCAAACACTTTATAATGAACGGCCTCACCCGCGGCCCCGACGGACGAATGCAAAACCGATCCCAGCGGCAGGAACTCTACCTCAACACCCTCCTCCGACCCCTCCACTACCGCAACCACATCTACGACGTTTACTTCTTCGACATGACCGGCAACGGGTCACAGGGGGTGTGCATATCCCGACAACATCGCGCAGTTATACTGGGAGAGAGGAGTACCAAGGGGTACGCCGTGCCGACCAAGCGGCCTCATGGGTGTGTTGCCAAGACCATGGCGCATGAGTTGGGGCATGCGTTGGGATTGGATCATCCGGCGGGGAAGGTGTTTCGGGATGGGACGAGGCAGTGCGATGAGAGGGGGGAGAGACGGAATTTGATGTGCGGGGGGAAGGATGGGAGGGGAGGGGGCGGGTCGTTTTTGGAGGGGTGGCAGATCTGTCTTGCGAGGGAGGAGGCCGAGGTGTTTTTGAAGGATTGTGTGGATTAGAATTGTGGGGTTGTATGTTGTGTCGGCTTCATTTTTCTGGATGACTTGATGATGTCGTGCGGTGTTGTAGATTAGTGGACCTGTACTCGTCTTTGAATACCATCGTTGTGTACGATAGCATACTATTCTCATGAGCTGATGCATACTACTGTCGCTTCTGTTATCGCTGACTGTGGTTAAATATTCGTTACGATTTAATTCTTTGAATCCTGTAGGATACATTGACCGGATCTGTTATTGCCACGTTGCAAACAAGTCAATGCTGGTACTATTCAAGAATAAAGACAATAAAAACTACTTATACCTTTTAACAATGTCGACAAACAAGACCCCAAAACCACGGATTGTCCTGCCCAAGCTATCCCACCAAACCGAGACCGAGGCATTCAAACTATAGTATAGCCGGACGGGAGAGACATCAAGTATTATTGTCATTTCACTTGACGGGAGCATCAACATCCGTATCAAGAATCACCCGACATTCCGAAAGCATGGTGTTAATGTTATCAATCATGGCGGTGGGATCCTCGTCCACCTCCTCATCCATACTGTTGGTCAACCCCAGAGCCTTGGGCTTGGCTCCGTTCGTGCTTGCAGTGGCAGAACTTGCCGAGACTCGACTGACGCCGCTGCGTTGGCTCGAGTTAGTCAAGACGCTGCGGTTGCTGGTGACGCTTCGATCATCGGTGTCGGCGGTTTTGGAAAAGGAGGAAGAGAGCGCCCTTCCTAGGGAGGAGAAGAATTTGTCCTTGACCTGGCTCGGAGAGATTTGATTTCCGAGGGCCGTAGATTCTTGGGAAGTGGGTTTGACGCGATCGGTGGGAGGGGCCGAGTCTTTTGGCAGGGGTGCCGCGGGTGGTCGGAAAATGGAATCGGTGACCGATGTTTTGGCCTCCTCGTCCGTCTCACAGGAGGTACTCAGCTCGTCTGGCGCAGTCTTTGATATCGAATGGATCAATGTCGAATGGATTCTTTCAGGCCCGGATGGAGCCGATTCCAAGCTGTCATCGCAACCCGATGTTTTACTCTGTTGTCCCTCCACATCCTCGTTCGCACTGGCTCCATCCACCTCGCTCCTCCCCCCAAAATCACCCAAAATGGAATCGTCATCATCCTGAACATTATTCAACGACTTTCTCGACTTTCCCTTTAAAAGTTCCAACGTAAACACCCCCCGATTAGAACTCGATCCACTTTCACTCTCCGAATCCAACTCATCAAAAAACTTGCCCATGTCTTCATTCTGCTGCTCCACCAACATGTTCAAATTGGACGCCATGTCCACCATCTCCTTCACCTTGGGCTCCCCCACACTTCTTCCCAATGTCGAATCATCATCCATCCCGTGCCCCATAATGGACGAGGTCAACTTGGATTCATCATCCCACACACTATCAAAATCCCTGGTCGACTCTCCCGAATCCGAGACATTTCTCTGCGACACCACCACAGGATGCTTCGCCGAATGAGAATCGGATCCGCCCCCCACCGCGCTCATCCCATCCATCATGGAGTACCCGTCGAATTCGCTCATATCGCGTGAATTCTGACGTCCCCGATGAATGGCGGGGTAGAGCACAGTGGTATCCTCTCCCACGCTGTAGACGACGCTGGGTGCGGGTTCGTTGGTCTTGGAGGGCGATGTTTCGGGATCCTCATCGTCGATGGACCGGGAGAGTTGGAGGTGATTCTCGGCGGCTTTGGATTGTACCTTGGTCCGCCGGCCAATGTGGATAATACCCCCCTTGCCCAGGTTAAAGGCATCCTCCGAGTCCTGGCTGGAGGGCGAAGGATTGGAAATCATGGTTTCCTCGCTGGGTAAATTGGGAATGACAATACGGAGGTCCTCCATGGTTTCATTATTTGGAGACATTCTCTTCTGCTCCCTCGTTCGTTCCCTGCGGGCCCTGCGCTTGCGCCAATCGCAGTAGAGGACCGTGGTGCAGAGGAGGACGGTGAGGAACATGGCTCCCAGTGCGGATACCGCTGCGATGGCCCAGACGTTGTCCGAGATGCGGAAGTTATCATCCTCCGATCCTGCGTCGGAGTCGTTGGGGACTTGGTCGGTGCCGGTGGCGACGTATCCGTCCGTGACCTCGGAGGCACCCACGAGTAAAAGTCCTTCCAGTTCTTCGTTGCGACTTTCCAGGAGATCGTTTAAGAAGTCTTCTCCGTATCCCGGAATGGTGAATGCGTCGAGTGTCGCACGGGATATTTGGGATCTCGTTGGAACCGAGTCCATGTCCGAAGAGGGAAAGGAGACGACTCCGCCCACAAATGACGAGCGGACATGGAACCCGTTTGAGGATTCCTCCTTTTGGTCCGGGGTGACAACGGTGAGCAGCACCTGAGAGGGCTCCGCGTACAGTTCGCTGTATACTCGACTTAAATGTTGCTCGGCCAGTGATTGAATGAGTTCGTCTGCCGTCGACAGCCGTCGGAGAAGTCGGGCGGGTTGATTCTGGATTGTGAGCTCCAGGAGAAACGTGGAAATTGCAACGGTGGAGAGTTCTTCCAGTTGACGTGCTTCGACTTCGACGGCAATGGCGACGGCGATGGCCAAGATGGAGAGGACTCCCAACAGCAGGATCGTCTTCATTGTTGATTGACGATTGATGCAGTTGGACGGGACGTATTCGAGGCAAGGGTGTCAAGGTGTCGGAGTCCCGCTCCTGGATTCGATGCTGTTGTACTTGGGTATTTGCAAACGATGGTGTAACTACGATAATACAAGTACTTATAATAATATTATTATTAGAGTAGTATTGTACAATACCAACGGATCAATCGCAGCTATTCCATCACGACCACGACATGAAAGGTGGAAGGACGAAATTGACATCACCGGAAGGCCTCTCCGGCGGGTCGCATGGAATCGTGATGGTTGTGCAAGGCCAATGCGGTCTCGACGGATATTCGTTGAAAGTTGGAGAAGGGCATATACAATTGGTCGTTTTTTGAATTTCCTAGTTTGAATTCGGACTTGGTGAATACACATGTTGAAATTGAACCGTGTTGTTCGAAGTCAAATTCTGGCGACTCCTTCTTTTAAAATAACTTCGTTTTATTTCATTGCTTTTAGATCCTGTCCTAAAGTAGCTCATTGCACAACATGGCACGGAACTATTGTCTTTCGGATGTTTTCATTCCCTTCCAATTCCAGGACTGTTCTACCCTGGCAGTACTTCCTTGTCTATCACTTTTGTCAGACAACGCGAGGTCCAAAGCTTTAGATTTCATTATTCTAACTCACGCTTCAAATTACTACGAAGAAATTCTAAATTAGCGGGAAATCACATGTACACTTGTGTCATATCGTTCAGAATTCCACAGGTGTTCGCTCCCATCGCGAGATAGGCATAGCCATTCATGCCCCAGTAGCGTGACCATTGGTTTTTCACAATCCAATATCCTTCACGCTGACCGTCATCTCTGCTTCCTTTGTTGTCCTTGCTACCTCCGAGATTGCGTCCGTGGTTGCCTCCGTTATGGTCGCCGGAACTGTGATCTCCGGAACCTTGTTCGCTACCAGAGTTGGTGGTGAAGGCGTACCCAACAACTTGCACACAATGATTCATGGAAAGGAAACCGGAGCCACAACCGGAACTGGATGTCATTATACCTCCTTCATAGCTTTGCCAAAGACTGGCTTCGAGACATACTGCTGCGGGGCCGTACGATGCAATGTTTAACACGGCTTTCTTTTCATTTTGCTGATCGCATTCACATCCGGAGCCGTCGGTGTAACAAATGCAACGATCAGTTGCATATCCATAGCCCTGTTAGATGAAATGAAAGAAGGGACGTAGAGTATGTTGGCGTTCAAATGCTTGAGGTCTGGCGTCCAAACAATGATCAAAACAAACCTTAATGTTGCCATATCGGTTACTAGAAGAAGAAGATGATGACCCGTAGGTCCCAGAAGCCGTGTTGTCATGAGAGTCAGATCCTTCCTCACTACCTTCTCTGACTCCGGCAGGACAAGTTTTGGCGAAATATGTATACATATCATACGCTGATACTGCGTTGCTAGTTCCATTCAGGGTTGCGGTAAGATAAAATAAAAAGTCTCCATCGTACTCCGAATTCTTAACAGGGAGTCCGGCGTGTTTCATAGCGTACTTATAGGCGTTTTGTGGCCAGCCACCGTTACACATTTGGCATGTACCGTCGCAGGCGATGACCTCCTCTTCGTTAAGATCGAGCAAGTGTCCTTTCGCGATTGCGTAAGCGGACTCGATGGTTTCCACGGCTGTTATGGCCCAGCAGGCTCCGCATTGGCCCTGTGTGTGAACCTCGGATACTACACCAGTGTTTCGCCAATCCAGTGCGTCGGGATATGTTTTCTCATCGTAAACGGGCTCTGTTCGTGAAAGGTTGTGGAGTTTCAGAGTAGTGATTAGAAATAAAGAAGCTACACATCTTTGTCTCACCTCGCGTGCCGCCAATGTATTGATAACCGAAAAGCCATCGAAGTATGCAAGATACATCCCACCAATCGCATCCGTTCGCAAATTTCTTCGTGTACTTGTAGAACTTGGATTTGTACTCGTCTACATTAACTCCATTAGGGGGATTATCTTGCTCAGATATGTGCTCTTCTAACATGCGTTGAATGGTCGGGTGGCGCGATATGACTCGAGGAGGATCCATAACTTCTGTCGCTTTGTATCGTCTCAACACTTCACTGGGACGAGCAGTAGTTTGGATGAACGAGTTTGTTTCGGTGTTATCCTCGTGAGGTCCAAGGTATCCGGTGAGAAATCTTTCTTGGAATTCTTCAGGCTCAAGGTCGGAGAAAATGTTGTGACCGAAGACTGCATTTCCTGTCATACGACATGGACCATGTTTATGGTTTTTGTCCGTTATGCTACGAAAAAGGTCAAAGTGAAATTGATCCGTCTGCGTCACACCGAAACAAAGATTGAAAGACGATTAAAACTAACCGAAAGTGATTCCGCTTCCAGATATTGAATCTATGTTCCTTCTCTTTATGTGTACGATAATTCTTCCCATGTTTACTCATCCAGGAGGAAAACTCGGTTCGCAGCGCATCCAATACGCCAGGATCCTCGTGAGAATGAGCTGCGATATGATTTCCTAGATTACGGTGAGAGTTGTGATGATTAGTTGAGATTCTGCTCGACGTGGAATGACCACTGAAATCAGGGAGCATCGGAGGTGGCCTTCGTTTCAAGATTGAGAGGTCTTGTTGTAATGAAATCCCTCGTAGGGGCGGTTCTACTTCCTCTTTAGAGGCATTGTCAGATAGTGCTCTACGAGACGAATTGGGATATGGAAGCTTGATGTACATTGTTTCGTCATCACCATCTACCAATCTTTTGATAGTGCCACGGTCCATTATCTCAGGGTTTTCACCATACTGTGACTCCTCAATTTCGATTGCCGAAGCTTCGGCTAATTGCATCTTCGGAGGAGGCAATTTGATCAATATCGACCCGTCCCCTGTTTGCATAACCACTGGAACTTGTACTGTATTCTTTAATAACTCTTGATGATCTTTTGTAGATTCATCGGTCGGTAATGAAGGGTTTGTCGGTATCTGGGAATCCATTGGAATTTCTTTTTTTTCGCCATTGCTGTAAAATTCAATTGCAGGCTGCCGATCCATGGTTGCTTGTTTTCTGCTCCACCATCTCTTTTTCGCCTTCTCTATCTTTTTAAGCACCAATGAACTAGGGCGCTGCCCGTACATATTGTCTGATTCCAGCGTATTTACATCATACTCCAAATCGTTCCTCACGAAATTATTTTTGATCGTTGCGGCGTCGTCATCAGCATCTACATGAATAATTTGACGAAACATAGTCACAGTTCTCAATGCGAATAAAACTGCTGTGGCGACAAAGAACATTCGAAAATAAGAAACGAATCCCGAACGAGAACGTCGTCCAGATCGTGCGAAGCGAGTGCTCCCTAGAGTATTATCCCCATGAGGCATAGTTGATACAGCGTATGAAGCTGAATTAAACACTGCCTTGATGCCGTTGACCACGGTTGCACCTATCCGAAGTTCTCCAGATCGAGTTTTCTTAAAGGTAGTACCATCACCTCGTCTATGGGATGGACGCGCACCCGCGAGAGGAGCCCTTTCTCCGTTTTCGACAATGTTCTTTAGGGGAGATCGTGATTTGGGGAGTTTTGAAAAGGCAGACGAAAACGAAAGTTCATCCTCGGTGAGAGTGGACTTTTTGCTCAGTAACGAGCCTTTCCACGTTGCTCCGGATAACCCCTCATCCACGCATGATTTGGAAGTATTGCAATCCGCGGCTGAGTCAGCAAAATTGTCAAAGAAATCGATACTCTCTTCTTCCATCTCCATTTCTCGTTGACCATTTTGAATCTCGTGGTGATCACGCTGATTGAACACTTGTTGGATTCGTGAAGGCGGGGAGTAGGGATCAAAACTGGTAATTGATTGTGATTTAACCTGCTCTCGAAAATGACGCTGGCCCGTCATTATCGACCGATGATCAATCCTATCTGACATAACATTTATACTTGTCAATTCCATCGAAGGGGACATCAACGCCGAACTATCATACACGTTAATCTGCGACTGAAAAGGGTTCATTATATATGGATTCATGATTTCGTCGTCGTCGGTGTCGGTCTCCACGTGGTTTGCCGAGTCATCACCCAAGTTAGTACAAACCATTGGCACAGACATGATCTTATCTCCATATCTGACTGGAAGATTTCGAGTCAACCCGTTGAAATTGTTGGTGTTGCTTCCAGATGCTGCGGGTGCAAATGCGGAGTCGTCATCGTCGGAGTCGAGGACCTGGGGACGGTTTGCCTCGGCAGGTTCGTTATCCTCATCGTTTAAGATGTGATATCTTCTTCGTGACATTGTCGTCATCGTGTCTGCGGATAGAAGGCCTTGGATCATTTCACGTTCGAACGACCTGATTCAATAATTATTATTGTCATGGTCGACATAGTGGAAGTTATGTCGTAAACCATGAGGATTCAACGCAGAGGGAGGCGACGAGAAACGCTCTCTTAGAGAGAGGTATACTTACTTCTTATACAAAAATTTCTAAATTAGCATGTGTACTAATTCCAAAATGTAAATTTTCTGGACAGGGTTAAAGAATATTAGAAACACAAGCCTCGAATTTATAACGTTGTTGAAATCGGAAGAAGGAGGTGATGACCTACGATGACCCACGGGCCGTGAAGCCAAGTCCGTTCCACCTTGATGCTTTCGACAGAAAAGTACTCGTATCGATGAATCATCATCATGAGATCGTAATTATAGTCCTCTCAACTGTTCTTCATTATTTGACGAATATCTTCCAGAATCATGAATAATGCCCCCGAACGACCACTGCCGTCGTCTATGATGGCTTTTGTCATCCAGCCATCTACTGATATCGAAGGAGCCAGACAGGATCCTCTTGACAACGGCAAATTGATTACGGTTCCCATACCTGAAATTCCCTCTGTAAAATATGCTCTGATAAAAATTATTCGCGCCGGAATATGCAACACCGACCTCGAAATACTTCAGGGTTACATGGGATTTTCCGGAATCTTGGGACATGAATTCGTCGGAAGGGTGGTTAAACTTCACGACGACGCCACGAAGGATTTGGAAGAAAAGTGGATGAATGCTAGAGTTTGCGGTGATATCAACTTGGGATGTTGTAATGACGTTAATCGCAAAAAAAATTGCGGCGTATGTGATAACAAACTGGCTTACGATCAGCTGCATCCCCAAATGTCTAGGAATCACTGTCCCAATCGGTCGGTTCTTGGGATAATGAATCAAGATGGCACTTTTGCAGGTCAGCTATTTTCTGAGTATTTTATTTCATGTCTCCGAGCTTTTCCAAAATCATTTCAAACTCTTCAAAAGAATACATGATTCTCCCCATCTCGAACTTACATAGGGTTCCGAATGGGCTGTCAAACCAAACAGCTGTGTTTGCTGAACCACTGGCGGCTGCTTGTCGCGTTGTTGAGCAAGAATTAGTACATTTCAGCTATCCTGACAGTGAGAGGAGAAGTTCAAGGGGTGGGGACAAAGTAGCCATCCTGGGTGATGGTAAATTAGGGTTGTGCTTGGCAGAAATTCTTGGCAGGGAATATCTTTCTTCCCTGTGTGAGCACACCCCTTCCAGTGGACCACAACCTACAGCACCGGTACTGATCGGAAAACACCAACACAAACTTGATTTTGTTGCCGAGAGTGGAGTTCGGACGTTGTTGGTGTCTGAATGTTACGAAGATCAAGAACAGAAGCAATTATCTTCAACACAAGTGAACCAATACGATGTGGTTATTGATGCCACTGGCAACCCAAACGGACTGACATTATCAATGAGTCTATGCCGTCCAATGGGAACGGTCGTGCTAAAGTCAACTTGCGCAGCAGGAGTAGGTGGTTTTCACTCTGCGCCCATTGTGGTTGATGAATTGACGGTAGTGGGAAGCAGGTGTGGTTCGATCGAAAAAGCGTTAGATCTGCTGTCATCTGGATATAAAAGCATTTCAAACGGAAACGCAATAACTCAACTCAATATGGACAAGTACATCACAAATACGTTTTCATTAGATCGAGTGAGAGAAGCACTTGCATGTGCCGCTGAAAAGTCGACAATGAAGATACAATTAGTGATGGAGGAAGAATAAAAGGCAAATTCATGACGTAAAAGATGTCACCATTAAAATCCTAAAGAACTCTGGTCAAAACCCGATTGAGAACTAAATTGTTCAGCTATCATCACTCAAAAATGACTTAAGATATCTGGCTCTGATCCCAATCACTGTTTCCGATCTCAATACTGCATATGTCCGCTTACGAAGGAACGGGTACAAAAGCCGTTATTTCATAGGATGCAACAATATTATACTTACACTTAATCGGTAAAGTTAAGAGTGAAATGATGTTCAAATAACCATAGTAGTCTGGTGGGACGACTAAAGAGGACGTTCGAATCTCTACTTCTTGAACTTTCGAAATAATATACTTAAATTATACTAATACTGCACTTTAGAGCGACAATCCGGGAAACTTTCATAGATAAGTCTTACGTA
>JALLPF010000460.1:0-15320 GCA_036939455.1 Cyclotella distinguenda | reverse complement strand
AATAAATATTGATAAATTGAAATATGGAAACTGAAATTGGGATAGTCCAAAGTTTGTTCCTGCTCAATAGTGAATGACGTACTTTTATTCTACGGATCAGAAGTTGTAAAAAATTTGATCTGATCCAATTCCTTTTTTTTCGAAAATCGAGTTACTGAACTACTTAACTCAAACACGAAAAAGCTACATTTTGTTAGCGTTCCTATGTTTATTTCTACACCAGGGTCTCCCCCAACTAACCCCACCATGGCCGCTGCTACCACCGCCAGTGGCCTAACAGCGTTACCCCACGCATGCCTCAATGAGATGCCCCCATAGGAGTGATGCCGCCATAGGAGCGATGCCGCCACAAGAACGATACGATGCCGCCATAGGAGCGAAACTGCCATAGGAGCAAAACTGCCATAGGAGCAAAACTGCCATAGGAGCAAAAGTGCCATAGGAGCGATGCCGCCATAGGAGCGATGCCGTCATAAGAGCAATGCTGCCATAGGAGTGATGCCGCTATGGAGCAATGCCGCTATGGAGCAATGCCGCCTTAGTAGCGATGACTTTTCTGCCATTAGAGCGATGCCACCTTAGTGGCGATGATTTATTTATTTATTTGATGCAAAGACAGTCTTTTATATTGTCAAACAATCGATGTTTTGTTCCGCAAATAGGGCAATGATTGACCATCACGAGGAATTTGTGGGGCTTTTGTTTTACACAACAACAAAGAAAGGAGGCTATAATTGTGGGAGGAAGGAAGAGAGCGGCAAAGAGATATTGTTTATATTTACGGATGATGGTAATTTTTTTAGAATCACTCCGGACCAATTCACATCACTATGGAAAAAGAATCGATGATTCATTTGGGCTTAAGCTGTATCTGCTGACAGTACTCGTTTTCCGGAGTTGCCACTCTTTAATTGATCATCTGGCAAATGAAACCTTATGGACACCTGATGGGAAATAATTATTGACTTAGATGGGATGTTTACTCGTGACTTTGCGGATTTTATAACTCTTTCGTGATTTCATTTCAATATGGGGAGGCCCTAGGGCCTCCCCACCTCAGTGGGTGACATTCCCACAAGTGCGATTATGGTTATGGTTCCCGTATTAAATGGCCATCACTGGCTCGCCTAACGTACTTTAAAATTTCAGTTTGTATATGTGATCTGATCCAATTCCTGTAGTTTTTTGTTCCAGTGGAACAAATTTCCCGGTATTAAAATGACCAGTTTAGCGGAATAAATACAATTTATTCTTGAATTTGCTCCAGTTCCATAGTGAATGCCCTTTGTAACCATATTATAGGGACGAGCTATATTTCCATATGGGCATCCCTTAATCAGTATAAGTAGTGAAGATTTCATCCGACCTGGACTCGCCAGGAGTCTAGGAAGATAGCACCTACCTCTACGTACGAAAGCACACTTATCGTAGCACTCTACTAAAATGATTACCCTCTTGCTTGGAGATTAAGAACCATCTAAACAACACATTTGGTATCCTCTAAAATAATACTCTTTTTTCACTCAAATGATACCCTAACATACCAGATCTGCGTAGGAACACTTCTTCTTATAGTCAATCATCAAAATAATACTTAGTATTATTGCGTTAAGAAGGGGAGAGGGGAGGTGCAATGCTCCTCCGAGGAAGGACGTTGTGGAGTAGCCTGTTGACGCGGCGAATGACATTTGTGGTTGCATCTCGTCAACGCTTGGATGATCTCGTCAATGCTTCGATGAAGATGGGGTGTGAGTTCTTCGAGTTGGACGAGTAATTGGTCACGTACAGAATTTCTTAGGGATTTAAGATTTAATATCAATGGAAAGAATTATAGCAAAATTAATTATTAATTTTGCCTTTCTTCGTATTACCATTCTCACTATTGGCGACTGCTTGCTTTTCGGAAAGTTTGCAATTAATTAATCTATCTGATTGCCGCCTTCAGTTGAATGATTTCTTCTTTCGATGGGGCAGAAAGGAGGTCATCCGGTGATGGGCATGCAAAGTGAATGTCTTCGCAGACTGAGATAGGATCTATGATGCAGCAGGTAGCCAGATGGCCTGAACCAATCACAGATTCGATCTTATGCTAGGACCGAAAGCGCATCCCACCAGGTTTGATGGGTTGTGACAGAGGGTGACTTCGTCTATTTTAGTCTGGATGAGGAAGGCATACTTCTTGCATTCGGTTAGAGAGTGGATTTTTGCTTCCTTGGAAAGGTTTGATTCTAGGGCTG
This sequence comes from Cyclotella distinguenda, assembly GCA_036939455.1. NCBI lineage: Eukaryota > Bacillariophyta > Thalassiosirophyceae > Thalassiosirales > Thalassiosiraceae > Cyclotella > Cyclotella distinguenda. The sequence continues at coordinate 13,083 of JALLPF010000460.1, read as the reverse complement.
AGAAAAAGGACGCCATGTTCTTATCTCCATCAATGTTTGCCGAAAGACCAGAGTGCCAAAGCAGCCAAGAATCGTGATGAACCATTGTTTTCTGTTTTTTTTAAACTACTAATGTTTATTCAACAGGACAAAAGAAGGAGGACGCAGGTCGTTCGGCAATGAAGTCAGTTCAATGTATCAAATCAATTCGAACTGTGAGCCTATATGGCTCTCTCTTTGCATTGTTGGATGCGTCTGTCATTGTTCCCACCTGAATTGCAATTTCGAATCTTCAAAAGACTGGGAAACCATTCGGTCAGTCTCGCCTCTCTCCTCCCTCCAGGCAAGAGTGCGTCATAATGATCCCGAGGAGTGCAAAGACTGATAAACGTCCAATGCAACAAGTGACTTGATCAGAAACACGTGTCAAAAATCGGAACACATCAGAATAAAGAAATCGAAGCGAACAAGGTAATCCATAGTATTTCTTCTATGTTTACCTCCTTATTCTTTCAGACTCATATTCGATACGGCCTGCGTATGTTGAGCGTTTTTTCTGCACGCTTTCTGCAAGTTCCATGATGTGTTTCTTTTTTTTTCTGCAGATTTCCAGCACCTTTTTTATCTTTTTTCAAGTTTTAGAGGTTCTACTGATCTGTCTTAAATTATTTTACCTTTCAATATCAAAATCTTTTACCTTTCTGACTCATAGACTCGTAAAATGTTCATGAAATGTGCACGGAATATCTACGAAAGACAATTTCCAAAAAAATACGTGTTATTGATATTTATGAAACAGATTAACACATTGTCCATAGGCGAGGCAAATCGTACCTTTTTGAAAAATTATATTGGAATCGCATGTTTTTTTCAACAGACAGACGTCGAGTCGAAATCCCATGCAATTTCGAAATGAACCGGCAGGTCGCTCGACCCCCTTGCCAGTTTGCCGACGAGATCGCACTATGGGAAAAACGAAAAAGCACTATGGGAAAACGTAGACGCATCACCTAATTAATTAATATTTTTAAATTTAGTTCTAAGAAGACACCGCGCCCAAAAATTGTCCCCTAGAGTTCACCCATTTTCAAGCACATAAATTAGCTATCATTTCACGTATACGTCCGATCTTGCGTCGGATGCGTCCTCGGATGATGAATCTCTCGTTGGCAAGATCAAGAATTCTCATCCTACCGCTGAGCAGCTTTACACCGAGAACGACCACAAGCTCTTAGTTTGCGTCAACGTCGACGCTCCGCCTTGGTCGAAATTGAATCGTTCTCTAGTCGATCTTGGGATTGATCAACTTGTCCCGGCGGTCATTAGGTCCAGATGGAGTCATGGACTAAAGTTATGATTTTAAAGGAAAATGAAGGGACTGGCTTAATGGTACTGTTAATAACTCACTCTCTAGAATCTTAAATTTGCACTTGTCATCGGATGAACATAAACTGCCACTCCAAGAGTAGTTCACAGGAACCGGTGAAGACACGATGTCAGACGAGTATGATGATCCCACAAAGTCATCACTGGTGGTATCACGAACGTTGCAATTCCCTTTTCCAATCCCATTCATATTGCAGTATGCTTCCTAGCCGGCACAATAATCATCGTAGCAATCAGTCGTTGGGCACGTCGTATCATCTCTCTCTCACATTTGTCAAATTGAGAACCGTCTGAGTTGGCGTAACATTCACATAGATCGACACCGATCTCACTCAGGGTCTGAAATGTTGTCCAGTCCGCTGGAGATGGTAGAGGGCGGGGGCAGCAAGTTGGTGTAGGAAAAGGAACCAATTCCATTGGTTGCAATTAAGTGAGTTGGCTGTCTCGACTGTTCCAACCTAGCTTTCCAATGTCAAGATCACCCTCCCAATCACTGTCAACAACATCCCAGGAGTAACCCCATACAAATTCTACATGACCTCATACACCTATCCTCCCTCCCATTCCCTCGATTCCACCTCATGAACCTCCCCCCAAATTGTTGAGCAGCGTCAGCAGGATGGGAGAGTCGGTCCTCCATTCATTCAGCACCTCCTAAGTTTCGAATTATGGTTTCTCATTACTGTTGCCTAGCCCAGTAATCTACAGTAAACAGTAATTCCGGCCGTAATATTACAGTAATTACGGCATTATACAGTAATATTTAAATATTACTCAAGTGAAAATGCGGTTACGTTCCAGAGTAATTCGTAATTCCACCGTAATTCGAAACTTAGAGCACCTCACATGCAATACTCGTTGGACTCACAAGTACCTCCTTCACCACCCACCCCATGCAACACCACATCAAATTAGTCAATGCATCCTGCAATGGCCATTGGAATTGGAGCTGGCATTGGAACTAGCATTGGCATTGGAATTCGACAGCAAGAGAAAAGTACGAATGAATTCTCGAAATATATCCTGAGCCTGTGCCAACGACCCCAATGGTCCCGTTCGCACCAAATAATATGGGACGATCCGACGCCTAACCGCGCTGCTTCATCACAAAAATGTTGCGGGACTCTTCCTCCCCACAGAGCTTATTCCATTCTCTCAATGTATCGGAGGACAGACATGCATGAATTGTGCCTCCGTCTTGCGAGTGATCCGATGTGGAGGTTGAAGAATGTCCGTGATTCCATGGGATGAGAATTTGATGCCGATTCGAAGATGGGGGAAGCGGAGGAGAAATGTGGTCAGCGCGGAGGTGGGGTCTTCAAGGATGGAAGGGATGATGTTGGTCGAATCGAAGAACTTGGCGTGATAAGGAACAAATGGGGAACGATTCAGCGTGCCTTCCTGAATTTGCACTAGTATCGAACAATAATTTACACATGAGTTCCGTGGCAGTTTCGTGGTTGGTGACGTCCTCTTTCGACGTAGGTCAGTTCATCGTGGTCCTTCGATAAGGCCTTAGGATTCACCAATTCAAACATCATGGAGCTCACGTATATATAGGTAGGTGCGTCGATGAGTTTTGTGGGAAGAAGAGTTGGATGCGACGGATCGGGATACACTAAGGTCGCGGCATCCAATGGGAATGGAGCGGGAGCATGATGTATTATTACAATGGACTGGCTTAGCTGGTGAGCACATGAGAAACTCACGTTCTTTGAATGAGTCCTTCTGAATATGACGAATTATAACTTTTAGGTGAGTTGTAGTTGAATATACCTAAATGATACCTTTGACCGAGTGAGTCAGGATGGATATAGAGTCCTCTGGCAAGCAGGGGAGGAATGTGGTTTCTTCAGGTGAGCTGGTGAGCGCTCTGTAATGTGGTGTCTGCCGATAAGTATAGGGAGACACAATATTTCCTATTTTTTTCGAGTCTACACGGTTTTGTATATTCTAAAATGGTTTATCATGGCCTAATCGGACTTACTACTCAGGAGACTCGTTGTTACACTGCATACCGCGATTGAAATGATATAAAAGTTCTAATCTTGTTCCATATATTCCTCTTCTTCCTCCATATTTTCACCCTGCTTCTCGACAAATATGCTCTCCTCAAGTCTCATTAATCTCTCCCTGTCTGCTTTAACTTCTGGCATGGCAATTTCCAATTGTTCCAAGACGTAATCGCATTGATTAGACAATGTATGGCATGCGTCCTTCAGAGCCTCAATGGCTGTCAGTGGTGTTGCTTTACCTGCCGCCAATATTTCCTCCTCGTCGTCCGAATCGTCTGCCCTGGCGGAATCACTGAATACGCCATCCACTGTTTGAACCCGCAAATGAACCACCGGCTCGCTGGGATGGGGAACACAATATCCCGCAAAGTCAATCCTGGGATCGTTTACAAGGACGTGTCGCAGAGCGTTCCCAAGGGTGTGATCTTCATCGCCAAGGACGAAGGTGCGTGATGTGGGAGGCCCAGTGCCACGGACTTCGAAGGCAGTTTCGGCGCGTTTGATTTTGACTTCATTGACGCTCATTTTTTGATTTCTTGATGAGGATTCGTGGAGAAATTATTAATTTGGAGATGAAACAAAAGTGATCGAGCGAGCAAATCGGTACTTGACCAATAATTTACGACTAAAGATATCTTCGGCGGGTCGATGCACACTCGATAAGCAAGATTCGTGACAAAGTCGATTGCCCAGCAACTCTAATTGCTATCTACAATAACTGAGATGATGATGATGTTGTCTAATCGATGCGTAGGGTATCGCATGAGAGTGATGGGCTGATTGGCCTTGTCACTTGCACATTTTGCTCTCTCTCTCTCTCTACTAGAGAGGTACCATAGTTCTATAAGGTTCTATACTTCCTCTCCTACTTCACGCAAATATCGAATTCCCTAACGCCAAAATGGCGCCCGGAATAACGGACATTTAAACAGACAATTTGAGATTAGTACCAGTTTTCATTAATTCCCGGACCTAAAAGTCCGATTCGAACGCAAAATAAATTACCCTTTCAACGAATTTGGAAAGGATTCATGACGCATGCAACAACACAAAAAAGCAACAAATCAAGCTTCAGTTTTAGTCCAAAGCAGGTATCGTTGTCGCCATGGGTCAGGCGCTCTCCCTCCCCCTCAAACTTGCCTCCAGCACCCTAAAATTCTACCGTGGCTTCATCCACTACCTCGTTGGAAGGGGCAGAAAATGCTCCTACATCGAATCGATTCCCTCCTACCTTTCTGACGTATCGAGCCCTTCTCCCCTTTTCCATCAACACGCCCGAATCCACCTGTACTCCCTCGCCTCGGAATTCTACATGTATCACAAGCCGCACTATCGAAAAGCTTCATATCGTGATGATTTAATTGACAATCTCTCTAACGTGGCCATTCCTGGAACGGGCATTTCAATGCGTCATTTTACGCGCGGGCTTCCTCTTGCATTGGGATCTGTGTTATTTGGGTATCCCCTCATCAGTCTCGTTTCGTCGCTTCATCTTTGGATCAGATCGGGATTCACCTCGTCTATTTCAAACGAATACGTCTTGAGATTATTGACACCAGATGACTGGTTCTCGTATTGGAGGCTGAATTCAAAAATTGCCGGGTTGCACGCTCTACTAAACGATGTTCCCCCAGGGTATCAAATGGAAAATAAGTGGACATTTCTCGAGGAGGGAAATAAACGAGGAGTGCCCGTGAGTCCGTACCTCTCCTGTCCGGGCATTGTGGTGAAGCATCGCAACGAGGAGGGTGGGATGGGTATACATTTTTACAAGAATGCTACCGTAGGTGGTGATTGGATCATTCAGGAGAGGATAAGCAACGGAGAATGGGTCGCCAAACACTTGCCCCCCACGGCACCCCTGAGTACCTTTCGGGTCATCACGATATCGAGGGGGGCGCTGGAGGTGGAAAGCACCAACGCCGGAAAATGTAAGATAGGAGACGTCACTGCGTTGAGTTGCGTCTTTCGCGCGGGAAGAGCCAATGCGCTCACCGATCATGATTCCGTAATGTTTGATGTGGACGTCAATAGTGGAAAAATATTGGGAGGAACAACCAATGCTCACTGGTACCAATTAGGGTGGTTCAATATTCTTCCGGGCATGTGTCAGTGGAGAAGCAATGATCACTCTATTACGCACCATCCCGATGGTGATATTCCGGTTTCGGGGTCAGTCGTCCCAGATATTCGATCTATGCTCCAACTCGTCGAATCTTCGCATCACAAAATGTGCCCGGATGTTCCCTTGGTTGGATGGGATGTGGTTCTGAGCGCTGATGAAAAATTGCCCGTATGTTTGCTTGAGGTCAATTTGAGTTGTAATTTTTTTCGGGGGAGTTTCGATAAAAAGGTCTACCTGGATTTTTTGGAGGATATGGTGATGACTCTGCAGGCGAAGAGACTTGCTGCGGATAGGGAAGGGAAGAAGTTCAAGTGAGAGTGATTTTGGTGGTTGCTATGTGTTGCTCTGGTAGCTTCAGATCTAATGAATCAACTGGGATCCCACCATTTGACAAACGAACTGATCGATCGTGATGTTTTTAGGTTTATTCTAGAGAAATTGTATTATGACTTTTATTACCCGCGTTCCAGCATTAGATGCTTGAGGAAGCACTATCCAAATCAACTGCTCTGAAGACATAATATACCTATATAGGTATGTTTTTAGGGAGCCACTTTGCAAAAAGGAATCGAATCGAGGAAAAGTCAAGGGAAATACGAAACTTCTGTTGTCCGTTGTGATGACACACTGAATGCACTACCCTCACAGTGGCAAACATGTGAGCCCTTCACAGCAAGATGCGAAATTGCAAGAGTTATACTCCTCTGCACACCCGTCATTTTCGTTTCTTGCATCCTTGTTAGATAAGAAGCATAATTGAAAAGTGAATGATTTCGTTTGAATGAGGCACTACTATTAACATGACAACAAGAAGTAAAAGACCAGTTCTCAGGAAAACAAGGAAAACGGCAGAATCAACCCAGACACGATGAAATACGTTTTTGACGAAGTAAACGGCTCAAATATAATATGTTCACTCTATGCTAGGTATAGTCGGCAGCACATGAAGAAACCCCTGCTCACATAAAGACATCTTCCTCGGAGGTTTGACGTCTCGGCAGTTTCATTTCCGAGGACATGGCACGCCAGCCACGAAGGCAATTAGAACTACAAAAGGAGAGATATTAGATATTCCTGTCAATGTTTGGGGATCTTTGATTTGTGAACTGATGCAAAAGAAATTATAAATCACAATTGATATTGTTTTGAAGGATGCAATGATGGTCCGAGAGAGAGTCTGTCTAGAAAGACAATGTCTTGATTTTTGATTATAGAAGACGGATGACGATGATCTAGTACTTCTTTGGGGCGATGGACAGACGAGACAATAGGCGACCAGACAGCAAGGAAGAGCTCCACGGAGGGGCTGATTCTTTGTTGGAAGCCAAGCCACCTCCATGCAGCTGTTGCAGCGGGTGGTTACGATTAGATAGTAATAGTGTGAGATAATAAAAATAATGGAGTGTGAGATAATAAAAATAATGACACCAGACATAAACCTTGATCTTAACCGAAGGATCAAGGGGAGAGCTTTCACTCTTGGTTGAGTGGAAGAACGGAATACTACTTGACCGTAAATTTGGTTGCTCCACTGGTCCTGGGTTCGATTACCATAGCATACAGGGAACCATCTATCAACAATGGATCGCAGCAAGCAAGCTAACCCGATCTTCAGACCCCCTCCCCCACTGGTGATGTCAATCATAAACCTTGATCCTAACAATGGGATCGAGGGGAGAGCTTTCACTCTTGGTTGAGTGGTAGAAGAATCGTAAATTTGGTTGCTCCACTGGTCCTGGGTTTGATTCCCGTCGCATGCAGGGAACCATCTATCAACGATAGATCGCAGCAAGCGAGCGAACCCGATCTTCGGATCCTCTCCCCCACTGGTGACGTTACGTCGCTGGGGAGCTTCTCATCCTTGCACTTTCACCAGCTATACACTGGGTGATGTGTGCCCGCAATGGTATACGACAGATGATACTGGGTTCCCACCTAGGGATAAAACATAACACACAATCATACTCACCCGTATAACAGTGTGTAATTTTGTTCTACCACCCAACCAAGAGTGAAAGCTCTCCCCTTGATCCTTTGGTTAGGATCAAGGTTTATGACTGGTGTCATTATTTTTATTATCTCACAAATAGAGCTTTCACGGAGATTAAATCCCTTTTTCAACAGTATCATAAGCAAACATGCAATCACGCCTATATGCTGCGTATAGCATGCCTGGGGCAACAGTGGACGATTTGGGCGACGAGGCAAGCGCATGGTACGTGGGAGCAACGGCTCAGGTTGGTCGGGCTGGAGGAGAAGTAGATGACGCTGAAGCAAGGACGTTCGCCCCACTGGATGGACTGGCACCTGCCATGCCAGCTCCAGGTGCTGCCCCCACACTACTGCCTGGTGAACCAATGGCAGGACATCCACAACCTCCTCCAGCCACTGGGTCTAGGGAAGAGAAATCTGTTATGGCCGCATTGAGAACGATTATTCTTTCAGAAACTAGTGCGCAAGAGAAGGCGGAATTTTTGTGGCAATCAGAGAAAGGGGCTGCAAGGAGGGCTGAGTTCGTTGAGGAGGCACTGGCCTATTCTCCGGATATTAAATCATATGCTGTGGTGTACAAGGATTCCTCCATTANGAGGAGGCACTGGCCTATTCTCCGGATATTAAATCATATGCTGTGGTGTACAAGGATTCCTCCATTATAAAAGTAGTCCATGGCCTCGTCAAATATGTTGGGCCTGATGCACCTGAGGTACGAGGAAAACTGATTGGCCGGGTGGGGGAATGGACAGCATATAGCACTCCATACATGGTACAAATGCCTCCTGACAACACATGGGCATGGAGAAAAGTCAGATTCTGCACAGAAAAAAATTTAGTCAAGATCCCGAAAATAGGGGGAAACTCTACCAGCGGAGTGACACGGACCAAACATCAGACATTGAGATTCCGCATATGGTATATTTGCCAACACGGGTGGCACTTTTTGCAATTGAAGCGGAATGTACAACAGTTGAGCTCTATGAGTTTCTCACTAGGATGGTTACTAAGGATGATGCGGTGATCAAGGCTCCTGATGTTAAATTTTTGCAAAATTGGTGTTTGGCAGCGGGGCAACAGAAGAATGCCCACAATAACTGGGTACATTCTTTGGCAGTGGAGAACGGGCGCACGCCATTACGAGTGTTCCGCCAGGGTTTTTGCGATGGGGTGGGGGAATGGACAGCTTATAGCACTCCATACATGGTACAAAGCCTCCTGACAACACATGGGCATGGAGAAAAGTCAGATTCTGCACAGACGCAGTGGAGGTAAATTTTTTTAGTCAAGATCCTGACAATAGGGGGAAACTCTACCAGTGGAGTGACACGGACTAAACATCAGACATTGAGATTCCGCATATGGTGTATTTGCCAACACTGGTGGCCCTTTTTGCAATTGAAGCGGAATGTACAACAGTTGAGCGCTATGAGTTTCTCATTAGGATGGTTACTAAGGATGATGCGGTGATTGAAGCTCCTGATGTTAAATTTTTGCAAAATTGGTGTTTGGCAGCGGGGCAACGACAGAAGAATGCCCACAATAACTGGGTACATTCTTTGGCAGTGGCGGAACGGGTGCATGCCATTACGAGTGTTCAGCCAGGGTTTTTGCGATGGGCACATACGCATTTGACCTCGTACCTTGGCCATGGTCCAAATTCTATGTCAGCGCTACAGGAACAACCACAGTCAAATGCATATGTTCAGGTTGTCACGTCGGTGTTCATGGAATTTGCCAAACAGCAGAATATGCTAGTCCAGGACCAGGTGAAGACTAAAGATGAAGGCAAGACCCTGAGTGAGTTTGCTTGTGCAGCATTGCGGGGTTTTTTGGGTGTTGTCTCGTTCGGGCATGTCCCGGCTCTCTACGCCATGTTGAAAACCACAAAGGACGTGGGGGAGGTGCGGTCTTTGATAATGACATCTATGGATCGATGGTCGACACATAATGGCATTGAGATTGATGAAACTATTTTTCTGCCTGAGGAAACCATAAAGAATATCATAAAGGTCAAGCCTAACCCTTTGGAGACGGTGGCTACGTCAACAACAACAGATGTGGGGGTGTCTAATATGGTATGGTTGCCACGACGGATGAAGGATATAGAGGAGAGGCTAATTTGGGAACAGGCGGCTAGCGAGACAGAATTGAACAGGACATTGTGGGAGGCAGAGAAGTGGCTTAAGGGCGAATCACGGGATCCTCCGGTGCATTATTGGGGAGTAAAACTAAATGTGGCGACTACAGCGGCCCTGATTTTTGCATGTTATCGAGAATATGTCTTCTTTACATCAATCTCATGAAGCTGTATGAGTTGCTCAACGAATGGTCCGTGAAGCAACAAAAAATAGCTTTCTCTCAGCTAATATGCAAGCAGATCACCTGGGCAATTTACGATGACATGTGTAACTTCTTTGCCAAGCGACTGATGCCAGACGACTTTACTTCGGGGAAACCAATTAAATGGCCACAATCTTTTATGGCAGATTACTTCGCGGATGTAATGTATCAATGGGAGATACATTGCTCGACTTTCCCGACGTTGTGGCGGGAGATGGCACAAAATGTACTACAGTCCGCGAATACCTTGCAACAGCCGGCAACACCAGGTAGTCAGACAGGTCAACAGTTGGGTTACCAGAATAGGAGCGGAAACAGCACAGGAAAGGGGGTGGAGATGCATTGGCAACAAGGGTACCAACCACAGGGGAATTACAGCATCACTCATCTCCACCCAATTATTGCGACGTGCATGACAACATACCATGAGTTGGTGACAACATACCATGAGTTGGTGACAACTCATACCTTTTCAAACATTTTGACTAAAGGCGGGGTATCATGGAACGACCTGCCACTTTTTCCAGCAGCAGTCAACCCTATGACTAACAGGGATGGGATGTGTTGGAACTATGTCACTGGGCCTTGTGTGTTTGGGGAGCGGTCCAAGTTTCGGGTGTGTCATATTGAGGGAAGTAGGTTTTCAGACACATTTGTGGAGGAAGTATGCAAGGTTACTAAACCCGGGTTAGATAAAATGGTTGATGAAATACAGAGCAGTGGTGAGAAGAAGCTTCCTCCGACAGGGTCATCACCACACGTGGCTGCTCAAAAGAATTTGGCGCTGACAAGGCGCCAAGGCGGAGGTTCAGCAATGCAATGGTGAGACCTCCCTTGGAAGTATCACAATCAGTGGTTGATGTGTTGGGGAGTAAAGCATGGGTGGCGGCAACAATGAGAGACTCACTCACATTGGTCACAAGCTGCAAGGGCGGAGTTAGGGAGGAGAACGACAATTGTGGGCAACGGACAAGGGACTCGAGAGCATCGTCAATTAGCGGTCAAGGGAAGCATACATCGGAAACAACATATACGTGGGAAAGGGCCAATAGGGATTGTGAGGGGAACATAGACATGGACTTGGATGGGGGACGCCCCAGCCTGGACGAGGGATGCCTCAGCACGAGTATCAGACGCTCCAACAAATCAGACGGTTCTGTAGAGGTGAACAGGGGACGCCCCAGACCGGACGAGAGACGCCTCAGGGACAGATCAGTGGTTGGGGAGGAGGAACCTCGGGGAGACCATGATGGGACAATGGCCGCACGAAAGCAATGGAATTGGATGGAGGAATCGGTGGAAGGGCTTGACCCGCCAATGCTGGTGAATAAACGGCAACACTGCCGGGAGAACAAGAAAGCAAGAATAAAAAAGCAGGAAACACAAGAATTACAGTCATACTGGACCGAGCATCAGGGTATGTTTATGCTTCCTTCCGGAAGGGCGGAATGTGTTCAACAAATCTGGCACTTTACCACCCAACAGCGGCAACATTGCCCAAGTACGCAACGACGGGTTGCCCTGGCACACCATGGACAAAGGCAGAAATCTGGGCAGCCGTCGAGAGGGACAGTGCATGGTGGTCAATTGGGATGAGATCAAAGACAACCCACCAGCGCAATCAAAGGTATCGCCGTTGGCAATGATACCATACAAGTCACGGGGTTTTCTTGTGATTTTGGCCTTGTCTTTTCCCGTCCGGCTCAAGGACGACACCACAGTACCTTCGTTCACTAAGTCTACCACGTTAGAGGCACCAAAAGGGGCCATCGATCAACTCGGACATTCCTTGCAAAGAATTGTACATGCCTTTGCAGAGGCCACTGAGGGGGACAAAATCTTTATGGCAAAATTTGACATAAAAGATGGTTTCTGGAGATTAGATTGCCAGCAGGGAGAAGAATGGAATTTTGCATATGTGCTACCACAAAAGGAAGGGAAACCGACATGGTTAGTGGTGCCAACATTGTTACAAACGGGGTGGGTGGAGTTACCTCTTTATTTCTGCACAGCCAGCAAAACGGCGAGGGATGTCGCAGCTCAATACGCCAAGACACACATTGGGACACTTCAGGATCACAATGTTGGTAAAAGACCTCCTTGGATTTGTATTCGATGGAACGGCAATGACTATTCAACTGGAGGAAGAAAAACGAGCGCTGCTTCTAGCAATTTTACACAAATCAATATGCACAGCTAACAGCAAGACAGTAGGAATCGAATTTACGGAATTCGAATCAGTAATGGCAAAAATACGGCACGCCTTCACATGCATTCCGGCGGGGAAGAGATTGCTCACCCCATGCAACAAGGTTCTCAGGAAGCAATCTCAACGGGTTTATTTGCACCAAAATGAGAGATTAACAACAGCTTTGAAGGATATGCAAACACTGCTCCGGGAATCAACGGCTGCACCAACCAGATGCAAGGAACTCGTCATAAGGCCACCTGAGTTTGTGGGGGTTACAGATGCGCTCATCCACAGAGTGGGAGGAGTGATAGGTGGCAAGGAGGCGGCATGTGTCCCATGTTTCGGTTAGAATGGCCAACCTGGGTCAAAACAGAAGTTCTTCGAACGAGCGCTGGCAAACATGGAACGTTAACAAACTCTTACCTTGAGATGGCAGCATTGGTACTATTGTGGTTGGTTATCGAGGAGGTCTGTGAGCTGGGTGCAGGCGCTACAATGCACCTACTGTGAGCTGGGTTAATAGGCTAGCTAGCCAGAACTCTAAGGTGGCAGACCAGCTGATCCGCACATTAGCGCTGCGACTCAAAACGCGTCGAGTGTCTCCGTTGTCCACGTTGCACATTGCGGGGGAGAAGAATGCCATGACAGACATACCCTCTAGGTCCTTTGGCAGCAAAACAAAATGGCGTTGCAGAACAGACAAGACGTTACTAACGCTTTTTAATTCTTCTTTTCCGTTGCCTGAACAGAATACACGGACAATCTTCCGCCTGTCACACAGACTTACCTAACGGATCTTCTCCGTGTTGCAAACGAAGGTTTTAGAAATGGGCGAGTGGCGGCGACTTCGAAAGGCAGGGACACATACTGACAATACTCGCATGGCCACTGCCAAACTCTTCGAATGGACCCTTACCTTCAGAACACCAGCTACGACCACCGGTGTCAGACAATGCACTCATTTGCCGCAGGAGTACGGATGGGAAGATTTGGAGGGGGACGCACGGTCCGAGCTAGCACGGTGTCGCAAGCGCTCTCGGCCGTTAATACGA
>JALLPF010000459.1:0-10255 GCA_036939455.1 Cyclotella distinguenda | reverse complement strand
GGTGATCGATCATTATTTTGCATTCCTACGCACATCCAGTATATTAGGGTATCTATTGAGTGAAAAAAAAGATTTTGATTTAGATGGATATCCCAGTGTGTTATAGCTCGTGCTTAAACTCCAACCTTGACGGTAGGCAATCACAAAAAAATAAAGCGCAGTTTGCCACTCCCACTTTAGGCAGTTGAAGTACTCCTCCTTTTTTGACGTCAGATTGCTTATGACGTCACGGATTTGATCGATTCTCCCACCACCGCCACCGCCACATCAATTAAAACATCACGGAACACTACTTTTTGTTGAAGACAAACAATGGATCAACCCATCAATAAACCTGATCGGTTACTGCCCTTGCCAGCTGACGATGCATCCGGGGAATAGGTCAATGCCCACTCGTATTTGCCTCATTCCACGCGTTCAATGATGTTGGCAGAGGAATGACGATGACAAGGGGAATAGTAGGTTGCTGCTCAGTGGCATACGCCATATCCATGATCCATGACCTCATGCCGCCTCAACACATCAATCGACAGTTGACGGGTGATCGCATTAAATCGGGTAACCTTACCCTAGCGGACTATTATCAAATATTACGGTTGACGCATATTTCACCAAAGATAACAAAAATTATCAAACTGGAATACCACAACAACATACTGCAGGATTTGATGAAGGAAGAACAATCGCTTCAAATTGAAATCTACAAAGCCAAGAGGGACAACGATGATGGGATGGCCGATGTATTGAAAGAACAAGCATCGAAAACCAGATTTAATATCCACGGAGTTCAGTTAGGGTTGGTGGAATTTTCGACGGCCCCTAGTACACAAATGAAACAAACGGAAGATGACAATGAGGACAAAACTGAATTTGATAATTTATAATTTATAATTAACAATTGATTTAATCATTTGTAATTTGTTAGTTGTTAACATAGAAATAATTATTTTGAATTAACGATGACTATTAAGCATCGGACGACGAAGCGGTTCATTTATAACATGCACGTGAAGTTGATGACGAGGCAATAAGTCCCTACCACCCGCAGCTCTCTGGTGATCACTTGTACTCTGCTGTCTTTCAACACGCTTGTATCCTCCCCAGTATTTCCCAAATCCATCAACTCCAAAGGAATAAGGATGTCATGAGTTGCAGTTTCATTCATCAGTACATACCCGCCAGGATTCAGCATAATGTTACTTGCATCCTGTCTCAACACTGGAAAGTTTCGTGAGTGGTCAACATCATCAAAATAAATAAATAACTTAAAAAATTACACATATCTTTAGCGGTGCAGATCCTCATGGACCTTTTAAATTGTTGGCATACGTGAAATTCCCCATCGATTTACCAACATCCCAAATGCACACTCAACTCTAATCCGCAACTGGGAGTGATAAAAATTGTAGTCATCCCTGCTGTCATTTGCGTTTGGATGGGGAGTTGCCATGTAGGAGGCATTGATGTAGGTGTTGTCTCCGAAAAGACACAATCCATCATTCATAATGCCAGATTCTAGTCTATTGAAAAGGTCGCTACCCTCAAACGCAACACAATCTTACGAAGCACCACCGTAACATATTGATAGATCAAGAATACAACCTCTAACATCAGACACATCCTGGCAATTCAAACCGAACTAAGATTTACGGCCACAGAAAAATTTCTTCCTACCATTCCCTGATTTCTTTGCATCTTTCACTGACGGTTTGTTCAACCAAATGAGCACACCTTCAAGTGCACCGGCACAAACACCGAAATCCGCTGAACTGACCGCAACAGCTTCTTGTTTATGATGAATTGTTTGGATACTCAATTCTAAACTCTTCATATTCATTAACCGCGTCAATCATGGACCAAATACTCTTGAATACATCTGTATTAGCCACACCGTATTGAGGCATCAAATTGTACACCAATCCACCGGCAAAATAACGAATACGCACAACCAAACGGACGCTAAGACACACTGGTTCATTTGGGATGGGAGGAGGAAGATAATTACCAGGACCGTCTCTGCCAAGATAAGCTATGTAGTTCTGATGCC
The DNA here is from genome assembly GCA_036939455.1 of Cyclotella distinguenda. Classification (NCBI taxonomy): domain Eukaryota; phylum Bacillariophyta; class Thalassiosirophyceae; order Thalassiosirales; family Thalassiosiraceae; genus Cyclotella; species Cyclotella distinguenda. The sequence goes on along the minus strand of JALLPF010000459.1, from coordinate 8,208 downwards.
GCAAGACTGCACGCTCAATATTATCTCTCAGCTTGTCAAAAAGATTCCAAAAGCACAAGTAACTCATCCTGTAGGCTTGCTGGAAGTACTGTTTTCCTATATATTCATATATTTCATCCAAACTACGACACACCCGCCTGTGAAGCGTGCTGTTAAGCCTTGGACAAGGCGGGATCAGTTGGACAAAGGTATTGCTGAACCGCCAACACTACGGCTTGAATTAACACTTCTTCTGTCTCAGCCTGATTTGCATTTTCACTTCTGATATCACGCGGCATGGTTTCATTCCGAATATGGATCAGGACTGTTGGTTGTGATTACGGACGATATAGCGATTTCCCCGTTACAACTGTATATTGGTTACTTTGGCACCCCGCAGTTAGGAATATTTGTAGAGCGTCAGATGGCATACTGATTATGCGCTGGTCCATATTATGTTGCTGTGTTTTTTTCATTTTGCCTACAAAGAGTCAGCAAACTGCACTTTTATTTGATTAGCTCATAACCTGCTTTTTATCAAAAAATGGCCTTTTTTGCTTTGCCTATGAGCAGGCCCTTAAGGTAATATTATCAAGAGTTAACATCACATTACATTGACATGAGCCATTTTTCACTTATTTTTGTACTTTTTAGTACTTACTTATGTATGTACTTTTTAGTACTTACCTGTATGTATTTCGATACTTACTGGCGCGCCCGTCCACTGACAGACGCTTGTGTATGACGATGTAGATAAGATATATCTACATATAAAAAATACCCTTCACAAGAAGGGCAGTGCACCAAGCTCAAAAGATCCATGGCAATGCAATCAGATCCTTGGGAAGATCTGTGGCAATGCAAACAGATCTTTGGGCAATGCACAAGAGATCTTTATCCTTGTGCTCATAGGCAGTGCTAAATAACTGCATGCAATGCGCACATGAGGAGTGCTAAATAATAACACTCTTACATCCTTTTCATGCCAACGCTATATGGCTTATGACATACCTCGATAAATTTTAAATGGCATACCTTTTCAGGTCAAAAACGTTTGTGTGAACTTGTAGCATGCACCACAAACATCAGTATGCTTCTTGATCACCTGGACATTGGAATGATGACGCTTCCATAACGCCTAGAAGTTTGACCTGAAGATGTTGTCCTTTGATGGTTCTTCTCTTTCCCCAACCCACGTAACCTTCAACCTTTGTATTTCCACTCGTAGTAGAACGGGGGGGGGGCAGTAGCGGAGTGGTCTGAGGGTCTGTAAGAGGCCAGGGGGTCCCGGGTTCGATTCCCTGTAGATTGATCGATTGATTTCTCTTGAATAAAAATGCACTTGTATCCCCTGGTGCATGTCATGATAACTTTGTGTACCTTTTCTACTTGATGATTACTTACTAAATCCTGCACTCCCGCTGTCCCTTCACAGGTCTCTTTGCTGGTGTTTGTAGGCACACCAGCAAATCCAGGAATGGGGCTGAGAACCATCCGATCCAATGAGGAACAGGACACCTGGCACCTGACACTGGTGGATTAGTCACTATGGAGTGGCGAGACAGCTCAAATATCCGGAAGGGCAATGCCTGGGTGGAGGCGCACTGCTGTATGGCGTGTGGCCTGACTGATGAGAGTTGCTGTCGTTGGTGTATCTTAATACGCTGCTTAAGGTTTCTCGGGGAGTAATTTATTGTATACCACCCTAGACTTGTCACCCAGGGCTGATGAGGTAACTTGTGAACATGCGAGTTCACTGAGGGGATCACACCATACATGGTGTGGTCCCCTATCTCTTGCTCTCAAGGCGTCATTGTTATCTTGCCGAATTCAGTATCGATCGTATGCAACGTTGGAACCGTCCTCAGAAACGTTCACTCCTCAAAACTTTAACCCTTGCTCAAATAATATATCAGATTGAATGTGAACATATCTCTCAGGGTCAAACAGTGATCACTCAGTATTTCCCACCTTGGGTATCGGCCAATTAACCATGTTCAATTTATCCTGTCCTCACCCTCTCACTCAAACACATGGGGGCCCTCTGGGAACATGTGCAATTTAGGTTTCGCCAGCACTGGCTCACTAAATGTACTCTAAAATTTCAGTTACATTATTATTGTTGTAGTAGAACAATCACACCATCCATTTTCGAGGCAATGATGTCCATAGACCTTCCTCATATCGTATGAAAGAGGGAGAAAGGACCTCACCCGTGTACTCTTGCACAAGACCTGCTGATGACGGTTCACCGAGTTTTGCAAAATATGCCATGCACGAATTGAACGCAACTCGCATTGGATGATACGGAGGATAAGTTCGATTGGTATATCCAGCATTGCCATGGGAAGATGAGGCATTTTTTGCTTTCATTATTTTAAGAATTTGTGATGAACCCTTCTGCTTCACATGGTGCAAGTTCATTACCGCATCACAACAGATCCTTGCATCATCCATTTTGTCTGGATCAAAATAAGGAAGACTTTTGGAGTAGTAGCGGAGGTGGAACTGGTTCTCCGGACTCGATTGGTGGACCTGTTCTCGTTGTAATATGGTATTCCTCCTGAGAGTATTCATTATGAGGTTGGTTTGAACTGTACTCATTGTAATCCCTAATGGCTGTTTGTTTCGGCATCATGGTCTAGGTAGTATATCAGTGGCCAATGCTGGAGATTGATAAACATAACAATGGTGTCGAATCTCGCCTTATGAAAGTACTTAACACTGTAATATTGTTTTTTTGCGGCATATATCTTATATCTGTCCATCCCGAAGTTGAAGAGGCCGGAGAAAGACCCGGACATTGTTCTTATTTATTGTGTATGACCTCCCCGATCATCGCTTCCGTATTGAACCAACCATGGTAAAGCACGAAATCATAATCAACAGTCCGTCAGAAATAATCGAATCATGTCCCTCCACCAGTCCTCATCGTCCATCTCACCATGAACAATCGACACTCAAGACCGCCTCGAAATCCTCCAAAGACTCCAAAAACACCATCCCGAAGATGAGGTCCAAGACACCATCCTCGACCCCCTCCCCACCGACGCCAACGAAGGATACGAAGCCATGACACAGGCCCTCTCCTCCCCTCCCCCCACCTGGTGGAACATGCGACGCCAATGGAACAACGACGAGGACTTTCTCCACTCCCACCGCGCCTCCCACCCCGTTCACATGACCCATCCCTCCCAATTGGGCTACACCGAGACCGCCGTACGGGTTCTTTCCAAACCCGGTCCCTCCGCGGAGGTACTGTCCCGGTCCGCGGTGTATCGCAGGAGAATCCTACAGCTGGTCGCCGTGGCGTCAGCGTTGGGAATCGTGGTGCTGTTCGCTCTCCTGCTGCAATGGTGCAAATTGAACAATTACGCGGTCGACGTTCGGTATTCGGAGGGGAGATCCGCTCCTCCGCAGGGGTCCAAGAGATACGACGCCCTGAAAGCTCTCCTGGTGGAAACCAAGACCACCCCATTGGCGACCCTGGACGATGCCCTCTCCCCCCAACACGCCGGCCTTCTCTGGATGGCCTTCCAGGACCTCCTCCCACCCTCCACCGCCGCCAAGACGATACAGCGATACGCCCTCGCGGTGATCTACCACTCGACCAACGGACCGGGATGGACCTCCCAACTCTCCTTTCTGAGCGGCAAGGACGAATGCGATTGGAATGAACCCAGCCCCGAGGGATACTTCGTTGGAGCGGGGGAGTGCAACGAGGAGGGATTGGTGACCGCGTTGGCGCTGTGGGGTAATGGGCTTGTGGGGACACTGCCCCGGGAACTTGGGGGGCTGACGTTTATCTCGACGTTTTCGGTGTACGATAATAGGTTGGGGGGTTCGGCTCCGATGCTGGAGGGATTGACGGAGCTGAGGAGGGTTTACCTGAATAAGAATGGGTTTGAGGGGGATTTGGAGTTTTTGTGCGGGAGGGGGGTGGAGGAGATCAAGGCCGATTGTGGGGAGGGGGGGGGAGTGAGGTGTGGGTGTTGTGAGTGCGGGTGAAATGTGGAAGCATTTGAGGTATGAGAATGGGAGGAACCCGTGAGGGATGATGGGTTTTACTTCGGAATGATGGTATGATAGTAGTACTTTTAGGCTTATAGGATACTGATAATATTATGATGTTTTCGTTGATACTGTAAAAGCTTGATTAAAGTGGTGTTGCGGCGGGGGGCTTACTTTGTAATGACTGTACACTGTACTTATAATAATAAAATAATCATGATGCTAATGATAATACTATGATAACCAGTCGTTGTTCGTTGATACTGTAGGGTACGAGCTTGATGAAAGCGGTGTTGCCAGGGGGAGGGCCTGGGACGTTAGGGCAAAAATAATACAAGTAAAAAGTCCAGAGTACATCGTTAAATTGCTCAAGGGGTGCAAGGAATTGGAACACTCGGTCGATTCCATATTCCATGGGTCCGTCCGGTCAAATCGAATCAATAACACGGCGGAATATTGCATCGCTGGATAAGAGTAAGGTTTTCTTCAACGTGAACAAGGGCTGCGATTTTTATTATTACTTTCGTCCTCGTGACCTTCGAAATTCGCCTCCAATGAAAAAGACAGCGTCGCAGTTAGTATTCTAGAACGACGTAATAATAATATTCACCCGTCGAATTAACAAATCGAGAATCATAATATTATTGAATTCGTCAGATCGTGTAAAAATTGAACAGGTTATTCGATGCAATTCGGTAATGTAATACAACAAATCATTCTCATCTCCATAGTTAAAACAAAGCGACGGGGCGTCTCGCTCCCCGACGAAACATACGGAAGGAGAGCACAAATCACCTAAATAAATGACCGTTCCGAGCCGCACCGCACCCTGCCAATAAAGCACGAACCCGAGGAGTGACGGACGCCAACGATCGCACAAAATAGCCGCAAAATATCTGGTAGCATAATTATATCTTGTCAATTTTGGAGAACTGCCCTCCCCCCGTGACACGAGCGATGGCCTCCTTCTCCTTCTCCACGTCCCGGGGTCCGCTGCCTTCCATCATTCCCGCGAGCATGTTCTTGTACGATGACTTTTTCTTCTTCTTTTGTTTGGCGGGGTCGGAAATTGTGGGACAGAGGGTGACTGTATCTTGAATGACCTCGGGGTTGGTGATGGGGGGAGGTGTGGGGGCGGAGAAGGGAAGTGTCAATTGTGGCGGGGCCGTTCCCTCCTTTCGTCTTGATGCGTTGAAGCATTTGGAGCAGCAGTCTCCGGTGGCGTTACTTCCCTGAATGAGTAAGGGGGGATTAAGGATTTTCGTGAGAAGGGGCAATACACGACGTGGTGATGGCAATCCTCAAGACGAAATAAAGACAGAATAATGAAGGAGATCCGTGATCGGATCACCATGGTCGATCAAACGAGCGATGAATCAAAAAACGAAGCACCGAGGTAAAATCGACCGAATGGTCGCAACCCGAACACCGACGAAGGCCAACGAATTCGACAAACAGGACAATCGTTCAACTTACGAAGAAGCCGCATCCCATTTTACAAAGCTTGGGCTCCGATGAATTAGCAGTGGTCTCGGTGGGATCATTCATTTTTGAAATTTTGTTCGTTTCTACTTATACGATTTATGACCTGGTGATTCGACGATCGAATTAGCGGTGACGGCAATCGTTCGGATTATGAGACGCCCGATTTTCTCCGGGCACGTCTCGTGCGTTGGCGGACGAACTTCTCACGAAAATGAGCCAGATGTCGTCCGTGTCATGAGAAAATTTACTCACTTGCGCCCCTTTCGCCGAGGGGTCTTGCTTCACGTGTCCTTCGTGACATGATGGAATTGCGTCTTGGGCCTAAAATCTTAACGGAAAAAAGGTATTTTCGTGTGGGTTTCGATTTTTGAATCGTCAACGACTTTTTCATAATTATCATTTTTAGGAAATTGATGACGTCATTGAAGTTCCGGCATTATTTTCTTATACATCACATTTTTGACGATAATAAAATAATGGTGTCACATCAACTTCAACACCATCGTCGATAAAAAAATCACGATCAATGCGATTCTATCGACGATCAATTATTATTCACGTTGGTCCGGCTGCATATCACACGTTGACAGTTGTTGACAGGTGACTGTTGATGGCATGACAGGCGCTCGGCTCCTGCCTGCCGCAAGGGCAATGAGTTAGGATACCATACCATGACCTGCCCCAACCCCCACTGCCGACATCCATCCAAACGAAAACTCCGTCCCCTCGTAATATCCCTCCTCCCCACCGCCTCCAACCCATCACGCATCCACCGTCATGAGCTCATCGCACGAATGTTCACGACCCACCCGAGCCTCGTGCAGCATTTTGAATCACCCGTGTTTTCTCCCGGTGTGCCATCGCGAGAGATTCGGAATAGGTTAAGGCTGTTGCAGCACGCGAGACGGGCGGGGCTGATACCCGATGTTGAATGGACGGCGGTGCTTCGCGCTGTTTGTCAGATGGTCGGTACTTCAAACGAACAAGATTCTGTCCACGATTCGACTGAAGAGATGGATCTTTCTTACGATTCCATTGCTTCGGCCCATCAGAATGATCACGATATCATCGATCCTTTCGCCCACCTTGCAGTCACAACAAGAGTAGAACACTCCTCGCAAACTGAGGTAACCAACCTCAAAGACGCGAGTACAAAAAAGAGGTGGACGCAAACGACCACCACATCGCTTGTACCTATTTCGGCGGAACGTCGGGGATCGGCGGAGGATGTCTCCGTACCCTACTGCTTGGAACTGTGGCGCAAGGCGAAATCGCTCAGCAGGGATCGGAGTGTACTGGCGTGCACCCTTGCTCATTTGATCGCCATGAAGACTCTGATTGGAGATGGTGACGATCCTCCCTTCGATTTCATTTTAGAAGACAATGTTAGAGCGTTTGTGGGGGGTGGGGTGGATGCCACCACCGACAAGTGCAACACCATTCACTGGACCGGGTGGAGTTGTGAATGTTCCAATCGCATTTGGGACGGCATGGAATGCACTCGCGAAGAAATGGCGGCGGCGAAAGACCAGGAATGTGCAAAATGTCATTTACGCTATTACGGTTGGCTCGGATCACTGCCCAATCTGCAATGGCTGTACCAAAATCACATCCCTCGCAAAGGTCGTCCGACCGGTGAGATTCGAGTTTTCCCATTTCCAACCAATGACGATTTCGAACTGGATTCTATTCCCACGGGGAAAGAATCCACCCAGGAGAATAAGAGCCAGAATTCGCAGAAAGATTCCATCGGGCCCCATTTCACCACACCCGGTGGCACGGCAGTGTTTGGAACTTTCGCCTACTCCCCATCCCCCGAGCTATATCGTTCACTCATTCGCACCCTACAAAACGATGTGGGCGCCTTGATGTGGAAAAGCAAGAAAATGAGGGCCTATCATGCCAAACCCATTGATAAGATTCTTCCTCGTCACGCCCGATCCGCCTTTGGTGAAACCCACGTTCAACTGTTGGATAAGGTGGCATTCGTGCGGTGTCCCATGCTTGGTAGTCTGTTGCACCGGCAATGGGAGATTGGTTTTTGCCAGAGTACCGAGCTGCAGTTGAACCTATCTTCTTACGGCAGTGCTCTAAGGAATGGTGGGCGGGATGACAATGAAGTGCTGGGTGATTCCTTTGAACACTCTGGAGTAGTATGGGATGATGTTTGGTTGACCGGCGAGGAAAGGGAGGTTGTTGAATATCGACGGCGTAATGGTACCTGGGTTAGGAACGAAGTTGTTGATACGAGCCCAACTGGACAGCAGCCAACTAGCTGGTGAAACCGAATAAACACAATTTTCAAATGTCAATGTACTCGAGTACCCAACAATACGATACTTACTCTTCGAATGTAACATTTTCGAATTCGAACCACCACGACCCGTGATAGCTCACTTACGACCCCTCGAAATACCCACCGACACCCCCTCGCAACAATAAGGACAAGAGCCAAAGATCCTGTCAAAACTGACTCTGGCCGTCGGCAACGAATGCAACCATTCAAATAGACAGTCATCATGATAATGCCTGGAGCAGCTGGCATTGTTGCATTTCACCTCTGGTAGCGGACCCATCTCATTCTCGTCCGATTCGAGGGGAAGTCGATGAGTATAGCATATCCCGCACTCGACGAGGTAATCGCTCTTGGCCGTGGAGAGCGGGGAGGGCAGGGGGCCGAACCACAGTTGGAGATTATCGAGGATACTCCTTGTTTCCGACCAGTGATCCCGT
>JALLPF010000458.1:0-10249 GCA_036939455.1 Cyclotella distinguenda | reverse complement strand
AATTGTGTAGACTACAACGAGTACTAACACCTTTCCCGTGAATACGAGATTGTGGACATAACTGCAATCACATTGTATGTCGTGGTAACAGGGTACTGCCTACCTAAGTAGCTACCACACCACTGCGACATGATGCCACTTTTAGAGGAGGATCCGCGACAGCAACTCTCTACGGACTTATACTTAGGAATTAATATTATTTTTTCGAACTTGCTTGTCTTGCGGGGCTGATTCAGAAGTCGTGACTTTCTTGACTGAACTGGCCTCAGTTGATTCTTGTTCGAGTTCGTACGAAGAGGTACGAAGTCTCAAGCAAAATTTCGTCTCAGCTCACTACTTCTCGCGTAAACACTAAACACGTAATTATACTTTTTTGGATCGGCTTGTGTGAAGGAAATAACGAAGCAACGCATCGTCGTATAAGTACAAATTTGTCTAGGTAATCGACTCAAAACATACGGCTCAAACTCCACTTGCTGACCTCTGGGTAGATCGCTCCGACGTTGAATCCATCGCATGACGAAAATGAGCCTCAAAAGGAAGCAACCACTTGAACCGCATTGTAGTGGGCGTCAATCACACGGTCTAAGTATCCGAGAATTGATTCCTCCAAAACGCTTTGCTCCAGCTGGTTACACACTCTCTCTAAGCAATGACAATACTTCGCATGGCGGAAGCAACGAGCTCGTTCGTCATGATGGATCATGTAAAATAATATTACAGTTGGACTGGACTGCAGTTATTGCTCGTGCAAGATCGCATCCTCGGGAAGCTGGAGACTCTTATTTCATCCACAGTACTAATAATTCAAATTCTGAAGGGGCAACATCTGGCGCTGAAGACAATTCTACGTCGGATGATAAAATACTTACGTATAAACCTCTTCATGCCATGTTGAAATACGACCCACCATTGCCAGCAGTCGAAGCAGTGCTAAGGGCTCATCCATTTGCAGCTTTGGATGTTACATTTGAAGGCACTGCTTTGAAAATAGCTGCTGAGAGTAAAGTATCGTCCATGCCGGTACTGCGCCTACTATTGGTAGCAGAGATGGCAATGAGATTGAAGTTGAAGATGTTGGATCGCGAAAAACAACAGCAGCTGAAGAACAAGGAACAATTCGATCCTCAAATAAATCTATTTTTGTCTCCGAATGAGGCGGACGAGAAATCAAGTATTGTCGCGGGACATGAGCTTTCAAACGTTTCCGAGGATGGTTTTGATGAATCGTCAATCCCGAGCCCTCTATCTCCATCCAGGATGTTTAACGGCCATAACCCAATACGGTGGATAGCGGAGCCTCACATCCCGAGGAAAACTGCCGCGGCACTACTCAGATGGTACCCGGTTGGAGCTTTTCAACGCCCGCGTGATGACGACGGCGCTCCAGTTGATCAAATACACCATGACTATTACGACGAAGATGCAATGTATGCAGACAGCCCTTTGATAGAAATAGTTGACGATTTTGCGAGTGACCAAGATGCCGTTGGCGAACAAGATGATAATGATGACAACAATGAAGATTCTGAGTCAGATGATGACTTGGACGTTTCATCAGACCCAGGAAGCAACATATTGCCCCGTAGGCGACGGACCTCTTCGGAGAGGGAATATTTGCGAAAGGAACGTCGATGGGAAAAATTCCTTCATATTCTTTACGCGACGGATAAAATGATGATGTCGACGAGATCAACACCCTCGAGTATCCTGACGGAAGTTGAGTCGGATACTGTGGCCATCTCAAGGCCTGACTCGTCTCCTACAACCCGGATTTCCAAGCAGAGCAATGACATTTATTCGGAAGAGTCCGATCAAACGTCGACAGCGAAATTCCATCCCGTTCATGCATTCATTCGATGTATTACGAATTCAAAACTTGGGTTCGAAATCTGCCGAGCATACGGTGCTTGGTCCATCCTTCGAGCGATGGGACAACGAATCCCTTTGGAGTTCACTGCAAAAGACGAGAGTGATGGAAATCGTACCGCGTTTCAGACACTCGCCGAAAACCCGGCGGCCGGATGTCGACTATGTAGTGAAGAGATAAGAGATATCGTTGAGTTCCTGATTGATGCGGATTATCGATCTGTATATTCTCCCAGGAAAAGTGATGGCAGATTGATTGCCCATGTTGCATTGGAGAATGGCTGGCCTTGTGGGGAATTTTTTTCCAGGAAATCATCGGCAACTAGCGCGTAAAATTTAAGTACGCGCTGCGAAGTTGCACCCCCAGGGTTATGGTATAAGTATGGTATCGTACTTATATAAGAAGTATACTAAGTACTTTACTTAATAATCATACTGTTGTAATCAACGTCATAATTTTAACGGGGAACAAGCTCACAACGCTTCTTCACTACTCTATGAACTCAATGGAAGAGTTGGCGATAGAACGATACCTAGATTTTCCAATGTAGGGGGCAATATTGAACGATATTCCATAGGGCGAATTAGAAAATTAAAAAACACATATAGTACTTAAGTACGATACTTACATATTTCTCTCCAGAAAAGATAACAGAATCGTTATAGTAGGTAGAATGCGACAAACGCATTCTACGTTACTGCTCCACGTCTGCAATCTAAACCAGCATCCAACAAATCAAGAAACGTCGGCAACGGCACCTTCTTCTCCTTCTCGATCGGACAATATCTCGAATTCCCCAGCAACGCCATGGAGTGCCTCATATACCTCGCCCAATCGACAATACCCGGAGCAGGCCTGGGAATGTTTGCCGGCGTTCCCTTCCAAACTGGACAACAGATCGGACGTGTTGGCGATCCCGCCATTCCAACCTTCGATCAGGACTGGCACATTTCTCCCGAAGTAGGTTATTTATCCAAGAGTGAAGGCGATTATCACTGGCCTCTGACCAGCTACGATTGGCACGCGAGGGACATTGGGATGGACGGAGAGGGCGAGGACGTATCAGCGACAGTCACTGGGTTCGGAGCTGCTCCAAATTGTCACTTTCGGCTGTTGAATGTGGAGGAATACGCAGCTACCTATGATGATGCGGGATTAGATCGATATACTTCTCCAGGGGCCGGGGCAAACACCCCTTGGTTTAACAGGTCGTCGATCGCAGCTTCGGATATCAAGGAGGGATCTGAGTTATTTGTCGATTACGGGCCGAACTGGTTCTTGACTAGAACAGGAGTGTTTAGTTTGGTACCGCTGTCGAAACATTATGAAAGGGCTCAGGCGTTTTTGGGGCAGTACGGAAAAATGCTCTCGGGGAGATCGGATGCCAATGACTTGAAGGATGACAACATGATTCTCGATGATGAGGCCCAGCGTGACTTGTGGGATTTAATCAAGACGTTTCCCTATCCATCGCGTGAAAGATATGCTTTGCCGTATTTGCATACAGATGCACTTCGCGCAGGTTACGGAGATATCAAGACCGTCGAAGTTGAAAACTCCATCCGTTCGATGGATGATCTACGAGATCATGGAAAGTGTGTGGATAACATTGTCCCAGGATCATCCACCATTCCTCACGCCGGAAAGGGAGCGTTTGCGACTCGTTTCATCCCAAAAGGTGGATTAGTTGCTCCCGCGCCGGTGGTTCATATTGCAGACAAATCTGCAATAAACATGTATGGGGAAATGATTGGTCCAAATGGAAATGTAGTGAGGAACTCATCCGAACTTCTGACAAAACAGCTCATCATCAATTACATGTTCGGCCATCCCAATTCCACCATGTTATTATTTCCTTACAGCTCTAACGTGGCGTATGTCAACCATCATTCGTCGGATTACAATACAGTTCTTCAGTGGACCAACGACTTTTCGTTCTATCACCACAAGGAATGGTTAAACCAATCAGTAGATTTCTTCGAGGATGAATGGACATCCGGTCTGATGTTGGAGTTCATCGCCCTGAGAGATATACAACCAGGGGAAGAAGTATTAATTGACTATGGTCCTGAGTGGCAAGCGGCTTGGGACGAGCATTTGATGCGATGGAAACCTACCCCTCCAGAATACGATTTCAACAATATGACTCTATGGACTAACAAGTCTGCAGATAATCGTGGAACAGTTGGCTACATCAGAGCCGAAAAATTCAACCAGGAATTGCACGAGCCTATACGGACGATTGAGGAGCAGCTTCGAGATCCATACCCCCATTGCGTCGAGATAAGGTGTCTCGTCAATGTCGCTCATGATGCACCATACTTAAATGCGCCGCTGACGATCCCACTCATCAAGCGAATGTGGAACGAAGAGAAGGATAACGATGCCGACGGTGACCTCACATATCATCCGTGCAATGTAACCTGGCGATCCTATGCGGGAGAAATTCACTATGAGGTGGACGACGATGATGACAAATATTATCAACATGAATATGAGTACAGCATTGAATTGAATGTTCGCAAGCCTTTTGAAAGTGTCGTCATTCACGAAACTCATATAATTACGAATGTACCGAGGAAGGCTATACGATTTTTCAATAAACAGTATACGAGCGATGTCTTTTTGAAGAACGCCTTTCGGCATGAAATGAGCTTGCCTGATGGATTGTGGCCGAAAGCATGGATGAATCTTATTCCTACGGCGGACAGTGGAAGTTAATCATGTCAGCATGGTGCTCTACTTGACGGATTAGACTGAAAACTGAAGACTAGTTTTAGTGATTACAACAAGAATGCAAGGAAAGTTTTGACATCATGATGACTCTAGGCTGTTGTAGAGGCAGTATCAGGCAGGTGGATTGCACATCATCTCACCCTTGTTCTGCCTGCATCTGATTAAACTCCAGATTAGGACTTAATGAAAAGTAACCAAAAGAAAGCAGTACAGATCAACTGAGTCAGCTCGTGGAAAATCATCCTTCTGCAGGTAATATTGGGCCTGTTCGAATGTAAGGGTAGACAACGGTAATTTTGTCTGTCCGAATCAGCTTGCGAAGATGTCCCTTCAAACGAGCAGTATTACCAAGAAGTTGTTTTTTGTGTACTCGCAATCTTTGAACATTTCCCAAATGGAAGGTTTGAATCTAATTTAACCCTCTTCATGGGTGATCAAACTTTTTTCGTCCTGTGATCCAGTCAAACGAGAAAATATTGATAAATCACGAGCCACACCGCTGAATTGACCAAATACATCCAACGGGCTGTATGAAACCATTTCCAACAATGACACATTTTTCAATTTCGATATCAACCGCGCAATTTTCGGATGACTTTCATTGTATCCCAAAGTGACGTAAATCTCCATCGCTGATGTCCAATGTGTCCGTGCGTTCGACTTTTCCCTCATTTCATTTTGCGAATCACCCAAGAGAGTAAGAGCTTGCGCCATCTCCTCGTCTGGATTTTCGTCCTCTGCACGCATTCTAATATATTCATCAAAGAGTTGTATTGCACTTGTGTACTTGTTTTCGCGAGCATTCAGCGATGCTATTTTGAACATCACATTTGTTACCAACTTTTGGTTGCAGCCAGATGCTAATGTTCTTATTCGAAGAGCCTCTTCATATGACACAGTAGCTTCATTGATTTGTCCAGCAATTGTTTGCACATTGCCCAGGTTGATCCATGATTCGGCAACTATTTCATTGTCTTTGCCTGTTCAGATTACAACGAGGATTTGGGTTGACAAGGATTACTAGCAGTGCTTGATATCAAGAAGGTAATCAACACCATACTCACCGAACTCCTCCTGTCGCACGCCAAGTATTTCAGAATGCAATTCTATACACAGCTTGATGTCTTTCCGCTTTCTGTACAAACTAGCAAGATTTTGAAGCGTAGAAACAATTTTGGATTTGTTCCCCATGACTCGTCTGACTTCGAGAGCTTCTGTCAATATATCTACAGCAGAGTCATCCTGAATATTTCCCTGTCGGATAAAGAGGAAACCGATGGTATTGAGCGTGTCTCCGACGTCACCGTTCAAATTTCCTAGATTGTCACGACGGATTATCAAAGATCGATTCAAAAAATCGGCAGCATTGTCAAAATCTCCTAGAAAAAGTAACGAAACCCCTTTGCGATAGAGAACATTTGAGATGTTTATGTCATCAAAGCAATTATTATGTGCGTGAATATCCAATGATTCGTCTAAGCAAAATAGTGCCTAGAATAAAGAGCAACAGAAACCTCGATCATTCCACAGAGAAGGACTTTAATCGTCTCAAGGAGAAATTGTTCCACTTACCTCTTCGTATTGGCCTTTCTCCTGCATCAGTTCTCCAAGGTCTAGCAAAATGGTCGCTACAGTACCGTGCTCGTGACCCAGGAGTGACATTGATTGTTCTAAGGCGAGCTCGAAATTTACCTCAGCCTCCTGAATTCGGCCCAGAGATTTCCAGACTTTTCCGCTCAATCTAAACACAGAAACAGTCTTTTCGTTGCACCAATGCTTCGATTTCCAAATCGAATCTGACTCCTCGAGGCACATTATTGCTGGTTTTATCATATCTTCTTGTTGAAGAACGGTAGTCATTTCAAACAAAACACTGGCGACATCTATATGATTTCCCAGTAGATCCTTCCTCATCATTAGACACGTTTGAAATTCTCGAATAGCATACATATTATCTCCTTTTAATGCATAAATGCGTCCGATGTCAAACTGTGGTTATGACGCGAAGAAGGATGATGAGTTGTTGTCGGTCTGAGGTTAATCTTCAATGGAATGCACACAACAAAACCCACGTGAAGCGACGCTAATCTCCTGCTGCCATACTTGTTTCGGTTCCGGAATATTGTCTCAAACATGATAAACGCCTGATCATAGAATCCCAGTGCCGCATCTAGTTCGCCCCTCAATTTGCACAATATTCCAGCAGTGAAACAAATTTCAGCGTTGTCGAGTGTGCTTCGATTGTTGTTCAGCTTAAGCAAACGTATGAATTCCTCGAAATTTACAGTGGCATTTTCTTCGTCCGATAGCTCGAGATAAATATGTGCAATTTGATGGGAAATGCAAGCGAGTCCAGGATTATCGTCGCCTAACGTCGCTAGTTTCAACTTCATTGATTCACTCAAAGATTTCATGGCATCGGATAGCTGAAAGAGACAGTATTGAGCGCATCCTTTCCCGTATAGAGCATTGGCGGTTTCTGCGCTATTTTCAATGGAGTCTGATCCATTACCTAGACCCAAAATCTGATTGGCGACAGTAATGATGATAAAATACCTATTAACGGCATCACTATTTGTCAACGAAACGATAAAACTCACTTCGTTAAAACAGTCAAGTGCCATCTGCTCCTCTCCTCTGGACAGCTATAGGTACACATACTCTCAGATTTGAAGATGCAAAGAAAAGATGATGAACTAAGGTGAATGTACTCACATGGACGTTTCCGATTTGTAGAATTGTTTCAATGACTGGAGTACTATCAATCCCTAACGAGGTGTTTCTTAATTGTTTTACCTCCTCAAATATACCAAGGGCTGAGAAGGAAATCAAGGCACATTATAAGACCTGTCGAAGAAATAAAAAACATTTGGGACGTCAATAATTCTCACCTTCGTCGTATTCACCGAGATGTTCATGGCAGCTTGCAATGTTGTACAAAAGATTCGCAAATTCAAGACTTGACTCATTTTTGTTGATCGACAACATGACTCTGAGAGCATCTTCGAACATTGCTTTCGCCAGATCGTATTTCCCAATGTTATAGCAAGATATCCCGGCATCCAAATTGAATTTCCTGATAGATTCGTCTTAAGGAACAAGAAATAGTGAAATTGGTATAACAACTTCGGGTTAGCATGCCAAATTTTCTCGATCACTTCTATGTTAATCTCCACTCACCGTCACCCGACAATGAATTTCTCCTATTGACTTCGCTACAAAACCGAATAAACGCCGCTGGGTAATGACCGTTGTATTCGTTCAGCGCGCCAATGGCGTGAATAACTAATGCGGCTCGGTGGCTATCTTCACCCTCATAGTGGCACATTCGTAACGATTCATGGAGATGAAATATGGCAGCTGACATTGAACTTTCCGCCAGAACAAAAGTTACGCCAAGACTGTAATGCGTTCGCGCAACGAGGTTGGAATCACCCAAGTCCCTCTGACGAAGTTGGAGGGCAGATTGGAAGCACTTAATGGAATCTTGGTATTCGTCCTGTTGGGAGAGGACGGAACCCAGTCCAAACATGATTGCAGCAAAATTGAGATCCGGTGGAATGCGTAAAGTTTGATATAACAGTAGAGCTTCCCTAAAGCAATCCACAGCACCTTGGAACTGTCCTGAAGTAGAAAATATCATGCCCACGGTGGAGAGAATGCTTGCTCGTCTTCTGTCATTTAAAATTGCAGCAGATTGAAACAAGCGAAGAGCATTCTTGAAATGAACCGCCGCCTCCAGATGATTTTCCATACCATCAAGCACCCTTCCGATTGTGAACTGGAGACACGCCAACGATGGATGATCCGGCCCGATTTCGGATTCCCAAAGCCGCTGCGCCTTCATGTAGCATTCAATGGCACGTTCGGAATCTCCGTTCGTTTCCCAGGTGAATCCTAATCCCATGTATGATTTTGCTGCGAGAATATTGTCGTTATCATCATAGGTATCAATATTTCCGACTAATCCTGTGTCGTGGCAGGGGAAATGACCGAGATTGATTGCCATGGTATAGGCGTTCATTGCACAATCTAAATCATCAATGCTGGTTTCTCCATCATGCGGATAAAAGTCTCCTGCATTATTGACGCTAGGTCGACTTCGAATAAATATAACCGAACTGTCCTTGTGACTCGGGGGATTAAACAATAACTGTTCACATGGTTTAGAATCATCACGATTCTGACCTACAACACTCCGAACTGGATCTCCAATCGTAATCTCCGTTAGCATCAAGTCAATTAATTTCCCCCCATCTCTGTCAGCGCGAATGACTGATTCATTTCCCAGCGAAGACATGGACGATTCCGATGTTGCCCTCGTGAGTCCTGCAGCCGTTGTCTCGTGAAACGAAGTCCGCAAGCCATTATTGGGAGAAGTCACCGTGGTCGTTAGTTCTCTGTCGATATTTGATCTCTTTTCCTCCGCATAAATATTTTGGTGCGGGAATGTGTGCCTCTCCATCGGATTGTCACAGTCGACTTCATGCGCGGTTCGGGATTCGGTTGATTCAAGCAACTCGTGGGGAGATTCCAGGGAGGACACGGACGAGTGGCATTCGTCTCCATCACCCCTGCGTTGAGCACAGTGAATTCCATCCGGTGTGTCGTCGTTCAAGCTGCGGTGGAACGAGTCATGTGGCGAGCCGTGGTCAAAATCGTGGAGTACTTGGAGCCTGACTTGTTGGGCGCCGAGATTCCGCGCATGGTCCTGCCCTTGTTGAACTTCATCCTCCCGCGATTGATTGTCACTGAGTAGTGACCCTCTATAGAAAGGATCTCGACAATCTTGGATGGAGAAGGTGGGAGGACCCTGTGAGTCATGAATGGGGTGCGAAGGAGGAGAGCGGCTCGATGGAGTCAATATTGACCGCATGGAGACTGTGGGTGAAGTTGGACCTGACGGTCGACGAGCGAGATTAACTGATTTAGATGCGATGCCCACAGCGTCGAGGTCAGTTGACGGAGTGATAGTTCGGGTCGAGTCAACTAGTGGTCGGCGTGTGGGGATTTCCTTCGAGGTGAACTCTTGGGATGTCATGGCGACCTACTGTTGGGATGGTCTCATGGTTTAAATTACACGCGATGAGACTACGGGGGAGATAATCGTTGGGTATGTTAATGTCAAGCTTTCTAGGGAGAGTTTTATGTGCACTAAACATTCGGGAATTCGTTCGGGGTTCTGTTTACGTTATGGTATGAATTATGTCCCATGTGCATCCTGATACGTAGAGATTCGAGTACCGTGATGAATGGTGATTACCCAACAAGAAAACAGCCCAGGCCGATCAGACAAATTATTTTGAAAGTCACGTCGTTTTATTTCCATTAATAAACGGCCCGAGCAGTATTCAAGATCCTAGCTATAGATGATTCGGTGAAGAATTATACCAGCTCGTACGTGACTCGTCCCGGAACGTGACGTATGAGGAATGTGAAAAAACTATCCGATACTTACTTATAGTATTTCTGTTTTTGTAGACTTCAGTATACGTACTCATAAGTACTTATACTAAAGTATAAGTAATTTTTAATTAGGCCCTGACTATTGAGATCTAACGATTAAGGCTAATCCTTGCGTGAAAACATAAAAATAATTACAAAAGCGTGATGTTATAGTTGTAATGTACCTGTTGTAAAGCG
>JALLPF010000457.1:0-10257 GCA_036939455.1 Cyclotella distinguenda | reverse complement strand
GGACCTTTATTTTGTATTATATGCATTTGATAAGAGCGAAAAGGAGAGCCTCGGTTTTCAATGATAGCATTGTACCCTGTAGGCCGCCCCAGTTTTTACTTTCATCAGCTTTCATCCATCATCATCCTTCCAGTGCAATCTTTCAGTAGTCATTTTTTTATTATTGCGATTAATGATGATGTATTTGAACGAACCTTTGCCCAATTTATCATCGACTGCTACCGGCGAAACAAGTCATTTTGCTCTCATGTGTCACAAGAATGAAGCTGACAGGATTTGCGATGCTCTACTTAGTTCGCCTAATCAAAAAGATGATACCTGGCCTACTCTTGTATCCATGGGGAATGACAGCCGGTCTTTTTTGGAACTAAACCGTCCGACGAATTATTCGCATGCAACAACCAGCAAATGCACCGTGATTCCTCTACCCGTGGAAAAGGGGCGACGAATGTCTCGACAAGGGTATTCATTGGTGGTATTGAATGGAAGTCCTATGTCACCTGTGGACTTACCAGCCTTTGCACGCAAACAAATTTCATGGGCTGGTCGTTTAACCCACCAAACATATTATGTGAGTTCTTCCTCGGAACATCACATCGAACAATACACAAGTGAAGAATATATCTTAGATGATGTGGGCAGTAGCATGAGTTCAATTTTTATTTCAGCCAGTCGGGAAATATACAAACAACTCGAATCTAATCACAGTTTCGACGCATATGGTGATTTGCTCCGAATGGACGTGCGCCCAAAAAAATTCAATGCGGAAGTTTGTGAAGCGTTACAGATTGCGGTTCATGACTGTCGCCAATCGAGATGTGTCGACTCTCAAAGATCTCTCGAAGAAAACACCGGAGTTATCAAATTGACGTATTCTGCATCGCTCGCTAGAAATATCGTGACATTTGTCGTATGTTCGTTGCCACCTCAGAGTCAGTGCTGTACCTCAACGCACAAAGTTTACTGGGGAATATCATCAAAGGAACAGCATTGGGATGATTTGAATCGGAAATTAAATGATTACGCTTCTAAAGAAGTCATATTAGAATCAACGGATTCGAAAACTGGACTCGATTCACAATACGAAGCGGTTCCAAAGAGCGTTCCAGTCTCTCGAGCATATTACAAATTAGCTCAGGTATTCCAGGATCGCGACGTTTTGAAACACATTTCATCCATTCATAGGCCCGAAATATACCCGAATGACATTGACAATTTACTTACGCATGGATCAGGATTGGATGTTGGTGCATCACCAGGAGGATGGACACAAGTACTTCACACACTTCGTTTACCAATCATAGTAGCAGTCGATCCTGCTGTGCTTCCTCATCGTGTAGCAATACTAACCGGTGTTCATCATGTTCGCGCTGATGTTTGCTCCGAAGAAGCAAAACAAATGATCGCTCAGCATGCTCCATTTTCAGTAGTCGTTTGTGATGCATGTGTTGGTGTAAGCACCGTGTTTACAGGTATTGCCGAGGCGTTGGAAGGAGCTGCATCTTTGCTAAAGTGTCACCATTCTTCAAAGACTTTGTTCTCGTGGCCGCTATGTTTCGTGATCACATTGAAGCTTCCTTTCAAGACAAAAGGAAGCATAAGTAGACACGTTGAAGGATCGAAGCAAATAATCGTCAACTTTTTCAGGCAGATGACTGAACTGGGGTTAAATGGAGAATGCAGTCCATCAAATAATGTTGTTGTAAAATACAAGGTGTTGCATTTGTTCGCCAATTCAATATCAGAAAGATGCGTTGTTGCAATATTTAACAAAGCGTAGGAAGTATGGTACGGATAAGTAACTATAATATACTACGTTACGATACCCCAATGTGGGGCATTGTAGCCAGAGGGTGCGCTCGTTCATCATCATGTAGATTGTTTGCTAGCCCTTTGTTCAGTACACAAATAATTGCTTCCTAAAAGTGGCATTGAAAATTAAAAGGTGCTTTTTATACAGGCGTTCCATTTTCCAATCCCCTTGCCCTAACCCTTTTCACAGAATAGTTTCCAGGGTGGGTTTGGGGATTTTTGTTAACTACTTTACGTTGATGATGGGCGATGCAGGCAGATGGAGACTTCCGGTGATTGGTACAGTTCAAGAGACGAGTTTCCAAAACTGTGAGCCATCAGGGATTGGTTGTTTCGGGGTGGTGAAACGGTCATTGCTTTCCCGCCAAATATGTCGGGTTCGAATCTTTTGATAATGCGAATGCAATTCGATCTGTCTCGCATCTTCCTCTCTTACCCTCCTACTTAGCAGAATATCTATCGTACTTTAGGTCCTACTTTAATCTACCTCATCTACCTATGATATAAGTATGAGTACGTACTCTCCCGATGTCCGAACAGGTCCGAATGCCCTGTAGCACCACCTCGCACTTCTCCCCAGAGACAGCTTGGCTTCTTCTGTCAATAGTAAAAGGAACAACAAGACTAACACAACATCTTATCCGAACCAAGGCACGACTCCATGGCAACCAATCATACCGACTTCTTCGCGGAAAGCACCGAAGAGGAAGAGGAGGAGGAATGTCGCGTTTGCCGCGGACCTGCAGAAGAAGGGTGAGCTCATTTTGTCGTAGTTCATGTTTGCTCGATGCGGCTGCTTCTCGAGGCGCGAATCGCGAATTTTATTGTCGTGTTTACACGATGCTGATATCCATTTTTAATCCTTGATAAATTAAAAAAATCACTCTCGCGAATTTCTCCCCGACTCCGTGCCATCAGACGTCCTCTTTTCAAGCCGTGTAAATGTTCGGGTTCGATCGGTTTGACTCATCAGGATTGTCTGACGTCGTGGTTGGATGTTACAAGAGGAGATGGTAAAAGATAACAAGTTTATCTCATTCTACTTCGTTATCCTGTAATTGACGTAACGTTCACACTCGACAGGTAAATGCGAACTATGTTCCACTCGTTTCAAATTCGCCCCACAATACGCTGAAGGGGCACCAGATCGTCTCCCCCTGCGTGAAGTAGTCATAAGGCTCATCCGCCGTGCCGGAGCCAAATGGCTCCCATTCGCCATTCGCGTAGGGTTCGCCGCTTCCCTTTGGCTGGTTGTCTTACCATTGGGGACATCGTATATCTACCATGGGTGGATGATCCGTCCATCTGCTATCAAGGATCGATGGGAATGGGAGTTGATTAAGAGGGACACTGTGGGAGGAGCTGTGATTTCCATAATTATTGTGGTTAGCTTCTTGAGTTTGATGAGTTTTGCGGAGTTTTTGAGATTTCAGTGGGGCGGTGAGGGTGATGACGGGAGGCAGAGACGAAGGAACAGAGGCGATCATGTGAGAAATCAACGAGATGCTGGATTGGGTTTTACGGGGCAAGATACAGTTGAGGGAGAGATTGACGACATAATTCTTCCACATGACGACTTCGATATGACGTGGATTAGTGTTGATCTTTTAAGTGACGAGGAACATCGAATTACGAGACTGGGTATTGGTGAGGAATTAAACCACGACCTGTCAGGACATTTAAGAAGGAAGCCTGCTGGTGAAGTCAATGCCAGTCAAAATACTGATGGTCTTTATGGAGATGTTGATGATGACAGAAACAGCCAGCTTGCTACCCACAACAATCTGTTCCATGTTCCTGGAACGCTTCACGAAAATCATGAAATGCTTGCCAATGATCAACGGATGGAACATACAAATCTTGATTTGGACGAAGAGTATTCCACAGATGATGATGGCGGCGGTCCAAGAAATGGACTTGAAATTCCAGAGCGTCTTGTGACAAACGAAGCTGAACCTAGAATCGACGAAGATAGGTATGAGTCATTTCTTAGAGCTCAAGAAGTGCAAGATTTAGAGCAGCAGGCGCATGGGGCAGGTGAAAACCCCCAGCTAGAACCACAGTTTCCTCGTCAGGATAATCGTCGTCCACGAGATGATGCAAGATTTGAACCTCAGTTTGAGCCACTTCAACCTGCTTTTGAGCTGGATCAAGAAGACCTAGATGATGGGATTGACATGGAAATAAACTTGGCATTGGACGAACTGCTGGGATTCCGCGGACCTGTCCTGGCAGTTGTTCGTAATCTGACGTGGCTTTTACTATTCAACATTGCCTACATCGGTGTTTTCGCATTCCTGCCGTCTTCGTTTGGCAGTTCTGTCTATGCGCTGTCAACGAAATTTTCAATAGAGCAGAGTTTATTCAATGTCTTTCCCTCAGTTGAATCAGTTTCAAACATCATGACTGCATTAAACGAAAAAAGCACAGAAACTAATTTGATATTTCAGCCTTCTCAAATTGGAAAAATTTGTTTGGGATACATGATGATTGCATCTTCGGTTTTTTTAATGCAGATCATATCAAACGTGTCCAGAAGGGATAAGCTGCCGATGCATGCGGCTGACGAGGAAAGACAACACGTTGAAGTTGATTTCCCAATCGAACAGGATGATTTCTTTCGGCGAAACATTGGAGAAGCCAGAGACCCACACGAGGATCACGCAGACGATCACGATATGAGGAGAAAGATCCACACAGCACTTGATTGTTTGGCTGCGATTTTTAAAGTGGTCGTGCTTATTTTCATCAAAATGCTGCTGCTACCCTTGTCACTGGGACTCTGTCTCGATGTTGCAACACTCGCCTTATTCAAAAAGACGTTGGAAGACAGACTCGACTTCGCTGGTTCCGATCTCTTTAGTGCCTTGTTTCTCCATTGGGTCGCTGGCATCACTTTCATGCTTCTTGTGACGGTGTCTGTTCTTCAACTTCGTGAAGTTGCTCATCCTGATATCCTTGCCAAAGTAATCAGACCACAAGAGCCGCAACCAGATTTGCTTGGAAACCTACTTCAGGAAACCTCGGCCACTCACATAAAAAGAATACTGCTGTCGCTTGGAATATACGCAGCGCTACTTACAATACACATCTGGCTTCCATCCCGTCTTCTGGTGGTGTATAACTTACACGAAAAGTTACCATTTTTCCAGCCCTTGTATTGGCGTGCCATTATGCCCCAAATTCAAATCCCAGCCGAGTTATTTCTCTTCCACCTCTGTATGTTGAGCGTTCTGGAAAAATACAAAAACAACATAGGAGGAATTCAACATCACTGGTTACATCTTATTGGAAATCTACTTCAATGTACAGATAAAATTCTTCCAAGGGATGTAGCTAAGTTCCTCCTTGTCGCTTCTGTGCCTGTGTTTACATCAGATCAGTCACATGGAAACGATCGTAAGGATGAGGATTGTACAAACATCAAAGCGGGGGCCCAGACTTTTACAGTTGATCCTTTCTGGTCTGAACTTCTACTAGAAACTGATTCTGTCAAGAGGGAATCTGCAATCAAATCGCGCATTAAAAAGGAACCATTGGATCAACGTACTTTTGTTGAAGGGGTTACAAGACGTGACGGCAAGAAAGTTTTGTCTACACACTCGTACATCAGGCTCCCTCACACTTCGTCAACAAGCAAAAGGGTGCTGAAGACGTCAAATGATTCGTTACTTCCAACATGTGTTGGCCCATATCGACTTCGACAAAGTTTAGTCAGAAACAGACCTCCATCATCATATAACAGCAGTAGTGATATATCAAAGGTGAGAGAAAGGGATGCATTCATTTTTAAAACGATTTCTTGTTATGTGCTCAATTTCTTCTGCAGGTATCCTGTTCATCTGTAATAGAAGTCTATGAAGAAGTTCCAGGGAATCTTATTCCTAGACCGCCCGAAGGATGGGACGATCTAGGTGTTGGAGGGGCTGAAAGTCAAGGTCGCTGGGCTTGGGGAGAAGAACATTTGTCCAAAATAGAAGCCAGTGTTGCAACACGATCTCCTTTTTTTGAAGAGGCCGCCAATAGAAGATTAGTGGCGATGAACTTCATAAAATTTGCATTCAAAATGACGACGTTATTGTTCATTTCTTGGTTGGCCATAACAATACTGCTCTGTGCTGCTTTGAACACGCCCCTCTACATTGGACGCTTCACATTGTTTTTGCTGAGAGTCCCCGATAAGCGTGTCCATGACCCACTTGCGTTCGCCATCGGCGTTGGTTTCCTCATTCCGACTACTACACATGCTGCTAACATTTTGACTCTCTCATCGAATGGACTTGTAAATTGGATCAGATCATTCAAACCGCGCCAGGGCCATACGAAAAAAATTATTCTTATTTCATTTTTTCTCAGATGGAGCGTGCTGTGCCCAATCATGTTAGGCTTGCTATATACCAACTTTTTTGTCGGGCTTGAGACGGTTATGCATGTCAATTCATTTCTTATCAGTTGGTTAACAGGGATATTGCTATTGAACTCTTGGGCAATAATGTGCTACTTTGAAGTATTCACCAAAAAATTCTGGGCGGATCTCGTAGTAGGAGATGGTCCAGCCAATATTGCTGCGGGGGTCCAGGACGTGGGGTTAGGTCGACCTATGGGTAACAATGATCATGTGATGGATGATGCAAGACAACACCAGGAATCCCACTCCAGCGGAAGCAAGTCAATCGTTTTATCTTGGCAAGGGGTCGATGGTGCAGTGGGACAATGCTTTCATTCACTAAAGTGTGTATTTGTCAGATGGGAATGGGACAAAGTTGATAGGGAAACCATGTTGAAAAATTGTGCTTCACCGGTCTTCAGACAATTGTTTGTGTCGTCTATTCTTCCGCTCCTTGTTTCATCGGCTGTTTCATTTCTAGACTTTTATGCGACTGATTTATTTTTGACTAGGAGTGAGTGTGATTGTGATGGTCTAAATCTGAACATTATGTTAGGGTTTTTTATTGTGCTTTTAACTCAATTGCTTCTCTCATTCATAACAATCTGACAGGGTTGACTGACGATCATTCAAGTGCAACTGTTCTTTTCAGGATATTCGCCATTGCGACCGTAACTATGCAAATGATTATTTCGAACAGGACTCCCCTAAGAAATTGGTTTCAAGCCGCCCATAAAATTGCTAGGGATGATCAGTATCTAATTGGGGAGATACTATTGAATTACTCTCCTCCTCAGAGGTCGAATGCATAGAAATCTTCTTTCTTGATTCTATCAATTGTATTTGAATCCTTGAAAAAGTAAGTTTTCATGAATAAAATAATTTAGACGGCATCAAAAGCCACTTCAGACTGGCAATCGCTCTTCTAGATATCTTCTCTAGAGGGTCTTCTAGGTAGGCATCCTTGGTTACGATATGGCGGAATGATAGGCGGAATAATCATGTCATGTCTCATGTCTTCTTGGTTCTTAAAAAGTCTACCACACCTACCTAGATAGATAGAGGGTCACGCGGAGGTACGCAGATAGGACGATACAACAACAACATCATGGGGTGTTGACATGACAGTGGAATACAACATCATACAAAGATCCAATTCCCCCCCTGCGTAGTATACCTATTGCCGAATTGATAATTATTATAATACCTTCTGACAATATTTAGGATATCGGCGAAATTATTTGGTGATGTTATGAAAGAAAATAAGTATCGTCGGAAAAGTAAGGTATTCTCGGTCACGAATCGCCCCGTCGGGTCGTATCTATTGTGATACGTCGTATCCAATCTTCTATCGTTCAACTTCCTCTCCCCGACCATGTTGAAATTGTCAGCTGTTCTCCCGGCGTTGCTCGTTTTCAGCGCATCCGCGCTTGTGCCAGGTAAGCGACCTTTTAATAAAGGCGTATTTCGTGCGTGTCCTCAACGAAAGTCGTATCTTGTGTGAATCATAGTCCATGTTCCCAAAGACAAGAAGCCATCAATCGACGTACATAGGATGGCTGTTAGTGGAATAGCAGCTGCATCCCTTGCATCAGCTCTACTGCTTGGCCCAATAGCTGATGCTGTCCAAACAACGGACTTGCCATTCTTCGGAAGTTCATCACTGGTCTCCGAGCGAGTAACACGTGAGGGTCTCTACAGAGAATATGATGTCGATGTTGGTGATCAGGTGTTTGATGACGCTAGGTCTAACTACAAGAGTGCAAAGGAGACCAAGACAAAAAAAGGTATCAAATCGAATGCAATTCACGCACATGTTTGTGAAACCACTTACATGTACTGATTTCCGACATGATGTTTTCGCCCTGAACAAGGAAAATACACTGCATTGATTGCTGTTCTCGTTGTCGGATCCTTCATCATTCCAATGGCTCAATATTTTTGGTATGTCAAAGATGACGATTCTTCCGATAAGTTTTTTGCCAAAGCAGCTGAGACCAAGATCAACCCACCAAAGAAAAAGGGAAATGGTTGGTTTGGCGGAGGGAAGGTGTAAAGATTGCCTGCTTTTTAGGCTTGATGATGGAGATGGTAGTGAAATTGCCAGTTTCATAGCAACCCTTTGGGATTTGTGTGATGTTGCCTCTGCCTGTTGGTTGGGCGGGGCACTATCATAATGGTAAAAACACCCTAGAAATAAGACCTGTCGTTAGCGTTGGTACTGGCTGAGGCATGTCAAAAGTATTGCTTTTACTTATGATTCGTTTGCGAAGGATGTCATTGTTGAATATGAGTAAAAGTACGTCGTTTATGAGCGCCAGAAAAGGCGACGGAACGATGAACGCTTGCTGTAGTTGTTACTAAAAGGACACCTCGTTCGTAGTTCGAGTGCGACTGAAGCCTACCTGGTATGGTTTTATGTCTATGATATAGTGATGACACCGTTAAGAAAGTTGGAATATTATTTGCTTTACTATGAGCCGTCGTCAGGAAACGGGTGAGCCTACTTAGCTCAACCAATTTATCCCGGCAGGGGTTCGACAAAATTTTCCAAGACAAATTATCGTTCATTCAAACCGAATCACTGGCCCTTAGAATGTAGCGAAGGATTAAAAATTACAACGGGAACAACGTGTCGAGGGAACCCATCAAATTTGAAAAACGCTTAGTTTCCTTCAGCTTGACGTTGCTTCAAGTACTCCTCGAAAGATGGGGCCGCTGAGATAGACTTGCGAGGATCGTCATCTTGGTAGGCGTCAGGATTACGAGTGTCGGCCATTCCTCCAGCCCCAAGTTCACCAGGCTCGTTGAAAAGTGCGCTGGAGCGGCTGAATTGGTTCGCCGGTGCGAATCCGGAGGCAGATGCCACAAGAGAGAGAATAATTGCAAGCTTGTTCTAAGGAAGCAGAAGCAATGAGTTTTCGGATGGCGTCGCAAATTTCGAGATTAAAGGGAACGGTGTGAGACAAGGTACTAGTTGACATGAAGAGAAAGCGTGCTAAGATGTCAACAGCCACGCCCGCCGTCCAGATATAAGTTCATCAAATAACCCTCAAGTAAATCATAAGAAATTCGAACTAAATCGCTTTCACTAACCATTCTGGGATCGTTGAGAAGGGGGCGAAGATTGTGAGTTTAATTGGACTGGTGTGGACTGGGGGGAACGGGCGGAAAGTGCAAATGGGATGACAATAATGATGAAGCATAACCGAATGACGCACGTCCTACCGTCATTATGTTCTATGATTTCCACGTGGGAACTTAATTTGTCCGATGAAATCTAGCATCTGAGCACTTCAATTTGCACTTACATCATCATGTCGAAAATGTGGGGTTCCAAGATGTACCTGTAAGACTATCGACTATTAAATCTGATTCACTAATAACAATTCATTATGAATGTGGAGATCTATAAACAAACTAAAGGGAACTACTCCCCCCCTGCGCCTTTCTGTCAGCGGGCGCTTTTTCTCATGTTTTGTAGGACAGCTCAAAAACGTATGAGCCCGTTCCTGTGAAACAGTTCAAAAATTCACCAAAAATAGAGATTATCATGGATCGTACTTATAACTTAAACTTAGACCCTGAATCTCAAGGTACTGCCGTTGCACAATTGGGGTCATTCTTGTTCAAACAATTTCTGCCCGTCGTCAGTATTGTGTAACCAATTGTGTATATGTAATAAATTTGAGACCTTGAGGCCGTGAAATTTTCACCTTCAGAGTAGATACTCTTGAAGATTCCCAAGGAACAGCTATTCCACCTTCACCAACCCTATGAATGGCATCAGTACCAGCAAAGGCCTCGAAGGCATGTTCACTCCTATTGACAACTTTCAATAGTGTATCGTGTTCACACCTCTTGACAACTTTCAATAGTGTATCCGACTCATCGACATTGACTTCATCCTTGAGCCTAAAGACACATGATTCAACTCCAGGAGATGTGCGCCTTGGTTTTGCTGAAACACAACAATACTTCTTTTGAGAGAAAACTGGTCTTCCTGTCAATAAGTCCGAACAGTAGGTCTAATTGTCTGTAGATTAATTGGTAGTAAA